>VMDR010003455.1:0-71945 GCA_007922815.1 Macrotus californicus
CCCACAGGCCCCTGAGGCTCTGTCTTTTCAGTCTCCCCCTCCTTTTCTGCTCTTAAAATAGTATAATTTCTATTGACCTATTTTCAAGTTCACTGACCTCTCCTGTCACCTCCATTCTGCTATTGAGATTCATCCAGTGAATTTTAATGTCTGATGTCATATTTTAATATTTTATAGTTTCTATTTCTGTGATGAGAATCTTTCCATTAATTCCAAGTGTTTACCACTCAGAGTGTAGTTATTGTGGTTGCTTTAATATCTTTGTCTGATAATGCCTCAGTCCAAACAGAGCACAGCAGAATTCACCTCATTATCTTCACTGTCTCCAATTCCAGAAGCTCTTTCGTCACTAAAAGAAGGCTTTAGTAGCCCAAGTCACCTCTGTCAGTGAAGTCCTTTCAACAGCATCCCTCAGAGCAGACTCAAAACACCAGAGCCTACAGTGCTCCTTAAAGTACCTGTCTGTCAGGATCACTGTCCAGAAAGCTCTGTACTTGTTCTGATGTTCCTCTTCTAACTTCTCTATATTCTGGACCATCTTTAAGCTCTGAGAGTCTCACCCAGGTGGCTTGGTTGAAAACAGATCTGAATGGCATCAGGGCACGTGAGAAGATTTTCCAGGCCAGGGCCATCTCAATCTGTGTGGATATTCAGGCCTCAAGGTTCCGAGAACAGATTAGGGTGAAATCAGATGGAACTTGGAGTCCAAAGCCTGCCAGGGAGTCTCAGGGGCTTAGGCTATACCTGAATGCTGTCATGAAGAAACTTGGGAAGCCTGAAGGCAGCTTGAACATTAGAACCCACAAAGGCCTGAGAAGATCATTAGATCTGAGTACAGAACTCTGAAGGGGCAATTCCTTGAGGGTTGGGGTGGGATAGCTTCTGGGTCCTGAATCTTGAGCTCACCTGCTAGATAGAAGCTGAGCAATTTGCTGAGGGCAATGAGCTTAAAGCTGGCTTTCTTGTCTTGATTTGTGGAAGGAAAGATTTTAAACAAAACACATGAAGAAAAAATATACAGGAATAAATTGACAATAAATTTGATGTCAACACAAACAACTTTAATATGACAAAAGAAAATAAAATTAAAAGACAGGTAATATAATGAAAGAGCATATAAGAAAGGTTAAATATACAGAATATGTGGACTTCCACAAACCAAGAAAAAGGCACAATCCAATAGAAAAATGAGCAAATGAACAATCAGTTCAATCAGTTCATAACATAGAAAGTACAAATGGCTGGAAAACGCCTTGCAAGAGGCGGAGCCATTTGATCAACGTCAGAAATGCATGAGCTGTTGAGCTGTGTGAAGAGGGCAATGAGCTATAGATGGATGTAATGCCTGGTAAGAGTGAGCTCCCGCAGACGGTGGTAAGCACTGGGAACCAGAGCCATTGTGAGCCCTTCCTGCAATGGGCCTGCCACAGGTTGAGGAGGAAAGTCCAATGGAGGAGGAGGGATCCCAGCCAATGGTGGAGCCAGAGGGTAAAGGAGGCCATACTAAAGACCCCAGCCCTGGGCAGCAGCCACGCCAGATCGGGGTTCCTGACTTGAAAGCGAGTATAAGGGAGAGGAATTTGGTGACTGGGAGGACAGCTATGACTATCTGGAAAAGGAGCTGCTGAGTGGTGTAAACTACAGAGTATCATCCGCCCTTGAAGAAGCTAATGAGATGTTTCCGAGAACATCCAGAGCAAGAGAGGCAGCTCTGGATGGCAGTTTTGGAAGCATTATGAGAAGACTCCATTTGATCAGTTGACTTTTACTGAAGAGCTTTTTTCAGTTATAGTTGTCAATCATCTGAAGGAACAACTTGGCTGTGATTACTGATAGAGAATAGTTAAATGCAGTTAAAAGAGGAAGAAATTACCTGAGGAGAGACCCAACATTCTGTTGTTTCTTGGGTTTATTCCAAATAGCTCTGTGTTAATGAAAAATTTTCTTTTCTTTTCTTTTTTAAAAATTATTTTATTGTTGTTCAATTACAGTTGTCCACATTTACCCCCACACCACTTCCCACCCCACCCCAGCCAACCCCACCTCCCTCCCTGCTTCCACCCTCTCCCTTGGTTTTATCTGTGTGTCCTTTACAGTTGTTCCTGAAAACCCTTCCCCCTTCTCCCCCCATTATCTCTCCTACCTCCCCACTGGTTACTGTCAGATTGTTCTTAATGTCTCTGGTTATATTTTTGCTTGCTTGTTTGTTTTGTTGATTAGTTCCTGTTAAAGGTGAGATCTTATGGTATTTGCTCCTCACTGCCTGGCTTATTTCACTTAGCATAATGCTCTCTAGTTCCATCCATGCTGTCGCAAAGGGTAGGAGCTCCTTCTTTCTTTCTGCTACGTAGTATTCCATTGGGTAAATATTACCACAGTTTTTTGAAACCTTCATTTACTGATGGGCACTTAGGTTGCTTCCAGTACTTGGCTATTGTAAATTGTGCTGCCGTGGACATTGAGGTGCATAGGTGTTGGGAGCTGCCCTGTCTGGTTTCAGAAGCTGTAACCCTCCATAGCTAAGGCTGAGTAAAAAGACCTTGGGACCACAAGCCACTAAGGAGACAAAGCTTATCTTCCTGGCAGGGGTGCTGCCTCTGCTCCCTTTACTTCACGCTGCTTGGCCTCCAGCAGATGACTGGTTAGCCAATGATGGGTAAGATTCCTCAAGGGAGGGGTGACCTAAGATAAGCACAGTTGTGATGGGGCCATCAGGGAAGGACTTGGGGGACTATAGAAAAAGGGGGTGATAGACCCTCACCCCTCGGCTTTGACATAGCCTGGGTCCTCATTCTGTCTAAGAGGTCTCCTAATCTCTTGGCTGCCTTACTTCCCCCGTCTGACTTAAGCCTGAAACAATGCAGGAAGGTAGTGCAGCCCTGGGCAGGAACAGGCGGTTCCCTGGGGCAATCAGGCCTAAGAAAGGATGCATAAAATCCTGTGAAAACTGCTTTGCTAAGAATGCCCTCAATTTTCTGATAAGGGTCCAAGCAGAAAATGAGTGTTTCCCAAAGTTTTATGGCCCTTTAGCTATCTGACCCTGACTCAGAATAAGCCCTCATAGTTCTTTGAATGTTATCTATTGTTTGATCCTTACTGCCTGACAATGACTGATGAGCTTTACCTGTGTTCCTGTGCAAACTGAACCCAATAAAAGCCCATTTAGGAACAGGCTCAAGGCCCTTCTCCTTTGAGAGACTGGCCATCTTTCCTCCCCAAGCAGGTCGTGTCTTGGTAGACTTATTCTTATCCGTGGCGGCTGGCGGGGGCTCTGTGGGCGGAGATCCCACACACATAGGATCTTCTGGATTGGTGTTTCAGGGTTCTTAGGATATAATCCCAGCAGTGGAATTGCCAGGTCAAAAGGCAGTTCCATTTTTAGTTTTTGAAAAATTTTATTTAAAAAAAATGTGTTGTGCAGAAGAGGGTAGTGACTGCACAGTTGTGAAAAAGAAAAAAAAAACTGTTAAACAAAGGATCTTAGAGGATTATTGAAAACCGTTTTCAAGAATGTCCTGATGAACACCTACGGTTTTGACTTTGTTGTTGATCTAGAATATTTTCTTTGCATTGGGAAAAATTACTTTCATATTTCATCGTAAGAAATGATTTTGAGAGAATAAGTCATGACCAAACACACTGCCGGTATAAAAGCCTGCTGATACTAATTACATGAAGAAGAGTAATGTATCCAACTTAGGACACGTCATGTCTTTGAATTATTTGGACTGAAGCCTATTGAGAGAACTTTGAAGATTCCACTTTGTGATCTAGCCAAGCCATAGTTATCAAAGGCGAAACTTATAGTGTACAATAAATTGAGTATTCTTAGTATACCAGAAAGATAAACATACCACTGTTGAATATGTATTGTGTGTTATATCTTTAAAAAATTTTTATTTATTGATTTGAGAGAGAGACAGAGAAAGAAACATTGATTTGTTGTTCCACTTACTTATGCATTCATTGGTTGCTTCTTGTATGTGCCTTGACTGGTGATCAAACCCACAGACCTCGCATATTGGGATTATGCTCTAAGCAACTGAGCTACCTGGCCAGGTCCATGTGTACTATGTCTTAAAGTGCTTCCAAAAGCATCTGCAGTTTTGTTTGTACATGTGTCTTGATCATTTACAATGCAGCTATGATCTGCAACTCAAGAACATTCATTAATTTGACCATTTAAAATATATACTTTATTGATTATGCTATTATAGTTGTCCTGATTTTTCCCCATTTGTACACCTCACCCAGCACCCTCACTCCCTCAGGCAATCCCCACACCATTGTTCCTGTCCACGGGTCATACATATAAATTCTTTGGCTACTCCACTTCCTATGCTGTACTTTACATCCCCCTGGCTATTCTGTAACTACCTATTTGTACTTCTCAATCCTTTCACCTCGTCACCCATTCCTCCACAGCCTCCTCCCATCTAACAACCATCAAAACCCTCTCCATATCCATGATTCTGTCTTTTTTTTTACTTGTTTGGATAGTTTGTGTTTTAGATTCAATTGTTGATAGATATGCATTTTTGCCATTTTATTCTTCATAGTTTTGGCCTTCTTTTTCTGAAATAAGTCTCTTTAATATTTCATATAATAATGGTTGGGTGATGATGAACTTCCTTAGATTTTTCTTGTCTGGGAAGCTCTATATCTGCCCTTCAATTCTAAATTATATCTTTGCTGGATAGAGCAATCTTGGCCATAGGCCTCTACTTTTCATGATTTATGAACATATCTTGCCAATCCCTTCTAGCTTACAAAGTTTCTTTTGAGAAATAAGCTGACAGTCTTATGGGAATCCCCCTGTAGGTAACTAACTGCTTTTATCTTGCTACTTTTAAGATTCTCTCTTTATCTTTAAATTTTGGCATTTTAATTTTGATGTGTCTTGGAATGGGCCTCTTTGTATCCACCATGTTTGGCACTCTTGGTGCTTCCTGGACTTGGATGTCTATTTCCTTCACCAAACCAGGGAAGTTTTCTTTCATTATTTTTTCAAATAGATTTCCAATTTATTGCTCTTTCTCTTCTCCTTCTAGCACCCCTATAATGCCAAGGTTGGAACACTTGAAGTTGTCCCAGAGGCTCCTTACACTATACTTGTTGTTTTTTGGATTCTTTTTTCTTCTTGTTTTCCTGATTGGTTATTTTTTTGTGTCCTTATGTTCCAAATCACTGATTTGCTTCTTGGCTTCATCCACTCTACTGTAGTTTCCCTGTAAATTGTTCTTTATTTTTGATTAGTGTATCCTTTGTTTCTGACTGGATCTTTTTTATTCTGTTGAGGTCCTCACTAAGTTCCTTGAGAATCCTTATAACCAGTGTTTTGAACTCTGCATCTGATAGATTGCTTATCTCTATTTTGTTTAGCTCTTTTTCTGGAGTTTTGATCTGTTCTTTCATTTGGGTCACGTTTCTTTGTCTCCTTGTTTTGGCAGCCTCCTTGTGTTTGTGTCTATGTATTAGGTAGAGCTGCTATGACTCCGTGTCTTGGTAGTGTGGCCTAATGCAGTAGGTGCCCAGTAGGGTTCAGTAACATAGCCTCCCCTATCACCCATGCTGGGTACTTGAGGTGTGCCTTTTGTGTGGGCTGAGCACACCCTCCTCTTGTAGTTGACTCTTGGTTGCTATTGACTGGTCAATGGGAGGGATTTACCCAGGCCAGTCAGCTATAAGGATTGACTGTGACTGCTTACCACCAACCTCTGCCTTATATGGAGTATTGGCTGTGCAGGGGCAGGGTGTTGGTGTTCTGATGTGGTCTGTAGCTGTCCACTGGGTGTGCTGGCCCTGGGGTTTCCCAGGTGGTGCAGGCCAAGGTCAGCCCCCACATATGTTTTTCCTGGGGTCACCCTGCCTGAGCTATAAAGCAATATGAGATGGCAACTACTTATGCTGGACTTGGTGATTCCAAGTGAAGCCAAGCTGTGAATCTAAGCAAGCTGCTCCTAGTGCCAGACCTGAGTCTCACTGAGGCCAGCTGTTGCTTTTTTGAGAGGATTTAGGAAGTTGTGCAGCATGAGCCAGTATCAGCCACTCATATGGAATAGCAACTTCTGTGAGCCCATAAGTTGGGTGGGGTGGAGTGTCTGGGGATCTCCAAGGCGGTCACAGTGTTAGCCAGGTTGATGGAGTCTCACATATGGCACCAGCTTGCTGGCTCTGTGGCTCTGTAGGGGGAGGATTTAGAAAACGGACAATGGCCTTTGCTTGCCTTGATGCCACATACTTCAGTTTCTCCCTGTATGCCACTGGTGCCTTTCAAGGTGCTTTCCCATTGCTGGAGCAATGAGAAAGCAGAGGAAGTGAGTCTGAGTAGGTGATTCCATGTGTGGGTTTTTTAAGAGGAACTGCTTGGGGCTTCAGGAGTTTCTTCCACCAACTCATCCCTTTTGGTTTTTGCAGTCAGAAGTTGTGGGGACTTATGTTTCTGGCACTGGAACTCTGTGCTGGGGGGCCTTGTGTAGGTCTGGGACTCCTTGCTCCTAAAATATTCCTGCTGACTTTTTATCCACCACATGTGGGTGTGGGACCAGCTTGTACTGCATCTGTGCCCCTCCTAGCAGTCCAGATGGATGTGGTTTCTTTAATTCCATAGTTGTCATATTTTCATTCAACTCGATTTCTGACAGTTTTGAGTGATGGTTGTTCTATATTTTATTTGTAATTTTGATGTGGTTGTGTGAAGAGATGAGCCACATCTGCCTACGCTACCATCTTGACTGGAAGTGACGGCCATTTCTAAAAGCCAAAAATGAAGAAGTCCTTAGTAAAATTTCAAATCCAAACATTAAAATGTATGTGAAAGTATAAGGAAAACAAACTATTTCTAACACTCTCATATATTAGAGAAATTTTCTATTTTACTCACTCTCTGTTTTTCACTTAACTTACAGGCTAAATACTGGTTGAACTTCATAAAGTAAGAACTGTTAAGTAAAAATTGTCAAGTAAAAGGAAGGCCCTACATTTTAAAAAGATTATGAAACTTATATCATCTACCTTTAAAGGTTTTAAACCTGTTCTGAAATCCACCTCAGTATCTGAAGTTCCCTCTGTGTCTTCTTCTAATTAAGCTTGTTATTGGTTGTGCACCATCACTTGAGGTAATGACATTTCTTGTACTGTGTAAACAAATACAAATGACCAATAATCATGAAAAGGTGACCAATTGCACTAGTGATCAGGGAAATCCAAAAGAAAAAAGTGGTGAGAGAATTCCATTTGCAATTATTACATTTGTTAAGAGCAAAACTGGACAATACAAAGTGTTGGTGAGAAAGGGTATGAAGGAATGGGTATACTGACACAGAAAATATAAATTGTGCCGGCAAATGTGAAACTGAAAATTAACAGTACACATGTTTAGGCATTAGATCATAGAATCTAGAGTTGTAGGTGCAGGCTTTAATGAGATGTTTCAATTGCTTTGGTTGTCATGTAGCTTGTAGTCAGAGATTAAGAAAGTATATGTGCCACTTATAGTTTAAAGATTAAGAACATACGTTCGTCATGTCCTGAAGGCCTTTTTGTAACATGAATTTGAGGAAAAATGTTTCAAAGTACACTTTGCTTAAAAGTCAGGCATACATACGATGGAATATGACTCAGCCAAAAAAAAAGAAAACAAGAATGAACTCTTGCCATCTGCAACAACATGGATAGACCCAGAAGGTATTGTGCTGAGTGAAATAAGTGAGGCAGAGAAAGACAGATACCATGTGATTTTACTTATATGTGGGATCTAAAAAACAAAATAAATGAACAAGCAGAATAAAACAGACTCATCGGTACAGGAACATTCTGATGATTGCCAGATGGAGGAGGGGTGAAGAGGATGAGTGAAAAGGGGGAAGGGATTAAGAAGTACAAATTGGTGTTCACAGAATAGTCATGGGGATGTAATGTACAGCACAGGGAATACAGTCAATAATGTTGTAATAACTGTGTATGTATGGTGTCAGATGGATACTAGTTTGTAACAGGGTGCAGCCAAGGTGGGGGGTTCAAATAGGGATTTGTAATGGGGTCTAGAACTCAGTGCCAGGGCACCCCTGATGCAACTGGGAGGCAGCTCCCCCTGGTTACAGGGCCTGGGTAAGAGCTTGGAGATGATTGACTCCACACCACAGGGCCACACCTGGCTGGACTTACTATGGCAGCCCAGTAAAGCTGGAAAATACGGGAATGCTGGCAGCTGTGGCCAATTGTGGGCGGAGTCGGAAGTGGTGCGGCAGAGGGAGATTGGCGCTGGGATTTAAACCCAGGGGTGGCAGCCATGCGGGGTCTTTTTGGGACCTTGTGGCTTGAGCAGAGAACCACAGACTTCTACTTCTTTTCCTGAGATACGGTACCTGGACTGGGCAGAGGGAGAAGGAAGGTCTGTGCATTTGTGGGTATTTTAAAGGACTTTAGTATTTTTAATGAAGATATTAAGTCATTACTCTTATGTTTGTATAACTCTTTAAATAAGTAATCCCTTTCCTTTTCACCAGTCTCTGGCATTGAGAGATGTCTTTCCCTGGTGGTGGGCAAGGCGAACCTAGTACGGGGTGGGGTCCCCCAGAGCACAAGGAGGGGTCCATTTGGTAATGGTATATCATTCGCATCCCCCCAGATCTGCTCTGTAAGAGTTTTATCAGGGTAACCACTTTGCAGGTTATATAAATGCTTAATCACTCGATTGTATACCTGAAACTAATATAATATTGTATGTCAACTGTAATTGAAAAATGAAAAAATATTAAACAAAGCAAAACAAACAAAAGTGTACACTTTGCTTGACATAATAGGAAAACACAGCTAGCTATACATAAACCAGTGATAACTTAAACAATAACGATGGTTAGGAGAGGCTCAGTTTCTGCCTTTTGCTTTAAAGATGTCACTGACATGCAATCATAGATACTTTTCAGAATCTTGGTTTCTCAACCTGGTTAGATGACCAAACCACAGTTAGGAAAGCTCCAGACAAGATGACGTCAGAAACTAAATTAATCAGACTAAGGAGCATCTCTGAAGCTTACACAAAAACTAACCAATCATCTTCATTTGTGACTCCTAATCTTTAACCTTCAATCTTGCCTTGAAAATCACTTCATTAAAAATCATCAGGGGAGTTTGGCATTTAAGTGATAGCTTTCTATTTTCCTGGCTTGATGCCCTGCCAACAAACACTTTAACAAACTGTGTTCAGTGTTTGGATCTGCTGCCCATCAGGTGGGTGGGTCCATTTCATTTTAGTAGCAAATACGTAGGACAACTTGACTTTTACAACGAAAAATGTTTATATCCCCTGACTCAGCATTCTATTTCTAGAAATTTACCATAGAGAAATATTTGCACCCATGTGCAGGAAGCAGCTTCAGGGATGTTTATGCAACATTGTCTTTGACTAAAGAAAACTGAAATAACTTAAATGTTTGTCAGGAAGGAAATGGATGCATAGGTCTCACAGGAGAATTCCTTGGAAAGTGGGGCTAGAGCAGAGCAAGCGAGTGGCGTTGTTCCCTCTCTGACCCCTCCCCCACAGACAACAACACAATGCACAGCAAAGAGGGTTGCCCCACCCTGGTGAATATCTATGACCCAGCCCCCTTACAACATAAGAGGTGCACTGAGACAAATAAATATGGCCCAAAAGAAAGGACAGAGCAAAACTCCAGAAAAAGACTAAGCAACGAGGAGATAGACAACCTATCTGATGCAGAGTTCAAAATACTGGTAATCAGGATGCTCACAGAAATGATTGAGCTTGGTCACAAAATGAAGGAAGAAATGAAGGCTACACAAAATGAAATAAAGCAAAATATACAGGGAACCAACAGTGAAGGGAAGGAAACCAGACTCAAATCAATGATTTAGAACAAAAAGAAGAAATAAACATCCAACCAGAACAGAATAAACAAGAATTCAAAAAAATGAGGAGAGGTTTAGGAAACTATGGGACAACTTTAAATACTCTAACATCAGAATCATAGGGGTGCCAGAAGGAGAAGAACAAGAGCAAGAAGTTGAAAATTTATTTAAGCAAATAATGAAGGAAAACTTCCCTAATCTGGTGAAGGAAATAGACTTCCAGGGAGTCCAGGAAGCCCAGACAGTCCCAAAGAAATTGGACCCAAATAGGAACACACCAGGGCACATCATCATTAAGTTACCCAAGATTAAAGAAAAATAGAGAATCTTAAAAGCAGCAAGAGGAAAGGAGTTACGTACAGAGGAGTTCCCATAAGACAATCAGCTGATTTCTCAAAAGAAACCTTGAAGGCAAGAAGGGACTGGAAAGAAATATTCAAAGTCATGAAAGGCAAGGACCTACATCCAAGATGACTCTATCCAGCAAAGCTATCATTTAGAATGGAAGGGCAGATAAAGTTCTTCCCAGATAAGGTCAAGTGAAAGGAGTTCATCATTACCAAGCATTTGTTGTAAGGAATGTTAAAGAGACTAATCTAAGAAATAGAAGAAGATAAAAAACTATGAACAATAAAATGGCAACAAATTATCAACAAGTGAACCTAAAAAAAACAAAAACAAAAACTAAGCAAGCAACTAGAACAGGAACAGAATCAGAGACATGGAGATCATATGGAGGGTTTTCAGTGGGGAGGGGGAGGAGAAGCATGGGGGAGGAAAGGTACAGGGTAGAAGAAGCATAATTGGTAGGCATAATATAGGTGGGGAGAGGTAAAGAATGGTATAAGAAACGAAGAAGTCAAAGAACTTATATGTACAACCCTTGGACATGAACTAAGGGGAGAAATGCTGGAGGGTTGGAGGGTACAGAGCGAAGGGGGAATAAAAGGGAAAAATGGGAAAACTGTAATAGCATAATCAGTAAGATATACTTTTAAAAAAGGAAAAAGAAAACTATAAACAGACAGAGAAATATGTCCTAGAATGACAGTTTGCAGTTTTTTTATGCATTTGGAATTAAATGAATGTGGGCAAAGCTAGGAGGGGTTTGGATAATACGATAGTTAACAAGATCTGTATTCCCTTGAGGGTGATCATGCCTTCAATGTGTCTGAAAAAGATGATTACTCTGGCATTTCAAAGATGCACAAGAACAATGGACAGGACTTGCTTAAGGCAAAGATAAACCTTTTACTGAAGGAGTTACATGCCTGGAGCATGACAAACCACTATGATCTGACCAATTAGGATTTATGATCAGACCACTCTGTGAAGTTGCTTGACCTTTTTTGTCTACAGTGAGGACAGTGGTATTGTTTTACATTTTTTCAAATATATCTTTAACTGCTGCCTTATTAGAAGACAACTAGATTCTCATATCTGCTTTTGCATTCAGACTATTGCACATAAAATATAGTTTCTTTAAAACTTCATTGTAGACTTGTGAGAGAGTAAGAATGAGAAAGACAAGTAACCTCTTCGTGAGATCGCGAAGCCGGAAAAGTCAGCATTTGTGCTGCCTGTCACTACCAGAACCAATAAGGAGAGACAAAGATTGAATCTTTATGGGCACTTTATTGCAATGCCAGCGATCTGAGAATATGGTGTGTTATGTGCCCTCAAGAATCATCTTGACTTCTCTTCTCAAGCTGACCTTTTTATAAGGAGAAGAAAGGGCGGACAAGGGGGCTGGAAAAAAGGTTGATTAAGTAAGAGTTGCGGCCCAGCACAACTTTTCCTAGTACTTCTTTATCCATTGATCAAGAACTCAGATGCCGTCTTCATTGCTGGCAGACCCCCTGGGGCACAAAGGTTAAATTGCTTGTCATCCTCTTGGAGTCAATGTGGTCATGCATTCCAGTTTCTGGAATAACAGCTCTCCCCTCCCAACCACCCTGGGCATTCATCACTTAACCCTATCAACTAAGGCTAACATCTTTACCTCTAGGGTTCCACTGTCAATTATGGAAATAGTTTTGACCTTGCGGACCCTCAGAAATTGTCTCTGGGACTAAGTCTCCAGTCCATATTTTATAGATTTATCGATAATATAGATATATCAATATAGATCAATATAGATTTATTTTATTTTACTTTTATTGTTTTTATTTTTATCTGTTTTAGAGAGAGGAGAAGGGAAGGGGGAGAAACGCTGATATGCGAGAGATTCATTGATAGGTTGCCTCTCACACACCCCCAACTGGGGACCTGGTCTACCACTCAGGCATGTGACCCAACTGGGAATCAAACTGGTGATCTTTTGGTTCATAGGCTGGCACTCAATCCACTGAGCCATACCAGCCAGGGCTATATACAGTTTTTTTAAAAACAATATTCTTAATTTAGTGTTTCAGCTTGGGTGCTATCAAAAACCTGAGACAAGGGATTGCATTCAGGAGATTTATCTTGAGAAGTAATTTCTGAGATTAGGAGTTGGGGGATTGAGAAGCAGGGAAAGCCATTCTAGTGGTATGTTATTGAGCTGATGACTATAGTGGCAATTGGGATGCATTTTAATTGGGGACCCTTGAGAAACCATGTAGAACAGTGATTTTCAACCTTTTTCATCTCATGGCACACAGAAGCTAACTACTAAAATTCTGCAGCACACCAAAATATATATTTAGGTATAATTTTTATTCTTTTATACCGAATGGCTATTGTTGCTATGGATGTTGTCATTTTTTATTTGACAATTTAAGGGAAAAGAGGTAAGTGCCCCTGACTAAATAATCTGGTATGGCATGTTTTAAAAATTCTTGTGGCACACTGGTTGAAAATTGCTGATTTAGAGTATGCCATAGAATTGAGTGCCTGAGCCTTGGAAGTGTAAAATATTGATTCATTGGCTTCCAACTTCCAGTGGTCAAGGACTGCTCCAGGGAAGGTTAATTCCTTGGCATTTCTGGGGTTACTGGTGTACCAGAATACCTGGGGCAGAAAGGAAGACATACAAGGTACAGCTGAAGTAAAGCTGTCAGGCTGCACCTGGGGGCAGCTGGTTGCCACAGCAACTGTTGTGCAAAAGGCAAGCTGAGAGAGTGTGAGACAGGGGCCTAAAAGATGTCGCATCATGTGGGAAAACCAAGTTGCAGAGTAATGCATACAGTAAGAAACCATTTGTGCAAACAACAAAAGCACCAGAATGATAGTGTATATGTATTTAGGATACACATATGTGTGTGTGTGTGTGTGTGTGTGTGTGTATAGGTATATATGTATATATAGCTCCTTTTTAATAGGTGTATACATATATACACATATGTATACATGCATGTGTGTATATAGATTGTGCACAAACAATTTCAAAGATCTGGATTGGGGACGCAGGTCTTCTAAAAGAATGTTAGCTTTTTCCGTGATTTCCTAATCTTTCTCAATGCCCCAAGCTTTAAAAACAGACAATTAGAAACTTAAAGAGACTCACTGAAGTTAATTCATAGATTTTGTCTGTTTGCCCCCTTTCTTCAGGTGGGATGGGATTGGGTTCAGAGCCAAGACAAATAAATAAGGGGCTCCAAGAGAAGAGCTAGCGGAGTGTGGGGTGCCCACAAGAAGGAGGAAATGTCTTACTTCTCTGAGCCGAATGCTTGCCCCAGGGCACCAGAGTGACTGGCCAGTGAGGAAATTTTGGGAAGAGCAAACTGTGGGTCGTTTTTCTTGAAGATTTTACAATATCTTTCTTTGGTGGGAATCCTAGAGGAGATTTCAGGGGAACATCTTAACAGAATATTCATTGGCTTTTCAGGTGTGTCTTTTAATATGTTGATTCATCAAAATGTGTGTATAGAGGGATCAGGGGGTTATTTTCAGGTTAGTGTCATTTTTAAAGAACATCATTGAAGAGGGACCTGGACCGAGGCTGGTCTGTCCCAGACAGTCTGAAATGTGTGAACCAGTTGCTCCTAGGTGTCCTTAGTTAGAGAAGATAAAAACCTGTGATTCATTAGCTGGCTGTAAATTGCTCAGACTATTTGGCCTTATTTAATTATATTGTCTCAGTTTCCCTCTCCAATTTGTGAAGGAATTTTCCTAGCTTCTTATTATCCTGTCACTGGTGAGTCTGAGCCAGGGTCTGGAGAGAAGCTTATGCCAGACTGAATCTTGATGTAGACAAGGCTGTGCTTTCTATGCTTGGAAGTACCACTCTGCTGATGATGGCTCAGCGTGTCTGTAAAGCTGTGGGACTGCCCGAGTGAGCTGTGGTCCGGGACGAGGGACGGAGCACGGATAGAGCAGAGCTGAAAAACAGCAATGGGAGGCAAAAGAAAGCCGTTTGTTGTCCATGCCCATTGAGTTCTGCCCACGTGGTAAATCAGCTATTCTTATTTGTATTGGAAAATATGTATATGTAGGAAAAGCTATAAGCAAATATGTCCAAATGTTACCTGTGTGTAGCAAACTGCTGATTCCCTGTTCACCTCTAATTACCTCTGCATTTCCTACAGAGCCCCAGTTTTGTCCAGGCACCCAGCCAGCTCAGCTCTCTGTGGTCAGAAGAGCCAGGTGTCTAAGTCAGTAGTTCTCAAAGAAGGTGGTACCATTCCTTAAGTGTGTTCTGGAAATTGGGGGGGGGGATTTTTTTGGAAAGCCCCTACTATAGACATTGAATGAGGGGGGTCTAGGAATGCTAACTGTCCTCTAGTGTGTGAGGCAGTCCTTCTTGGTCCTTCTTGAGAGAATAGTCCCATATTACACTCAAATTTCTGATGTCCTTTTGAGACATTCATGCAGGTGAAAAACCCATTTCTAAGCCTAAAACTTTATTCCATTTGGCATATAAACTCTGAGTATCTTTTTGCATGTTTTTAAATACGCCCTCCCTTTTCTAAGAAAGAAACTCCTGCATAAATCAAGGGATAATTGCACTGTGCTTTGTTTGAAACTTTATCAAGAGTTGTTCACCATTTTGGAAAACTGTTGTGTCAGTGGCAATGGCCTTGTGCTGGTTGAGTCATCTCCGGCATCTGCCTGCATTTCTGGCTGCCAAGGCCTTGGCATTTCCATGTAGCTGCCAGCATCTCACTGATTCATTACGTCCTATAGAGTATGCTGCCTGAACACTTGCTTATTAAAAGATAGACTAATTTATTATAAGTTACCTTTACTTTCTTCCTGTATAACAGCTAAACCATCAGTTTGATTCTCTTTCAAAATGTGTATTTATAGGTAAATTATGTTATCTATGAATTCGGTTTCTGAATTGAAGGAGGGTTGTTATAAAAATGATTGTTTTTAAGAGGACTAGCCTGAGGTGGGTTGAGCAGCAGTTCTTGCTCTAAGACATTCAAAGTGTCCCTTTCCCTTGCCCGTGACAGGTTTGGGCGTGGACATGGGACGTGATCTAGATAGTGGGATACGTCTGCCAGAAGACTTTGGGGGAAGGTTTTTTTACTCCTCAAAAGAGACCCAAGGAAGACATGGCCTTTCTTCTACTTCAGGGCATTGTCCTGTTTTATTGCTTGCCTGTTTCTTGTATCCATGAGGTTAGGAAGTCTGGGGACAAAGTCCACATGCTGAGGGGGCAACACAGAAGGATGGGAGAGACCTGGTCTTTGGTCACCTGGGTGAGCCACTAAATAACCAACCCTAGAGCCACCCTCACTGGCACTTAACCTACCTGTAAATCAGTGGATATCAGCTGAGACTATAATTGAATGTCATTGCCATCTTTCTTCTTATTAATAAAGTTGGCCTCCCAGAAAAAGCAAAACAAAGACGGAGTCTCTTCCAAAGGAAAGAAGTAACAACACACGTGATAAAAAATCAGGCCCTGTACAAAAGTGTTTGCCAGCCGCTTTTTGTCAGTCTTCCCACTCCCTCCCCCAGTCAGCCAGTCTCTTTCCTGGAGACAACAAATGTTACCCGGTTTTTATGCATTCTTCAAGAAATATTATATGCACATACAAGTACACACACACACACACACATTCATTTTCAAATTATTTGTGAAATTCAGATGTTGGTCACACCTTGGCAGGCAGAGACACCGTTTGAACTTTCCACAGGGCTTGTATGTGCTCATAAGTTGTGTGGGTAGGTCACCTGCCGAACCAGTGCTCCACCAGCATTTCTTCTGGCGGCCTCTGGAGGGTGAATGGTCTTGCTCAGTTTCCTCCCAGAACATTAGATCAGCCTCTTCAAGTGCAGAGAGCTGGGTAGGACAGTGAGTCCTCTGCAGAGGAGCAGGACATGAGAAGGAAAGACAACAGTCAGGTGTGTTCAGGGCCTGGAGACTTCTGGGTGGTGGTGGCTAGAGACCAGACTTACAAGGTGACAAAGGCCATGGTCAGGTTGTATAACTGAGTGGCAGGCCAGTTCCCAGACAGATGAGGGCTGCACCTGACCATGAAGGGGCAATAAGGAGGAGGACCTTGCGAACAGGTGGCACACAGAAGGCCCATGGGCCGAATCCAGCCTCCACCTTGTTTAATCCAGCCCAGCACCTCGTGTCTACCTGGCGGCAGCGTCAAGCTCTCACTTAACTGTTAAGGAGTAAGTTACGTTTATACAGTCCTAAAAATTACATTCGGTCCTTTGAAGGCAACCGTGAGGCTGATGTGGCCCCCAGTGAAAATGAGTTCGATATCCCTGAGGTCCTTAGAGGCTAGCAGAAGGGGGAACCTCCATGGGGCACAGGCCACAAAGCAAAGTCAAGCTTGGGGGTCAAGGGTGAACAGCCCCTCTGGTGGACCACCAAGAAGGTACGTCGGCAGCCTAGAGCATGGGCGTAGATGGCATTTGTGTGGGGAGCAGGATGAAGGCTAATGGCAGCCCAGAGAGATGGCAAGATGGGCAGCCCCATAACAGGGGCCAGAGTAAGAATTTGGAAGAAGAGTGGAGATCCTGCCATTTAGCTTTTGGGGCCCAGTAATTCAGTAGACTTAGAAAATTCCTGTTCTAGGGTTGACACATGCAAGTGTACCGTGGGATGTTGGAGGGGCTGTGGGTGTGAAGGTGGGGGCTTTGAGGAGAGGAAGGTGGGTTGTTGCCTGTGAGAAATGCTGAATGGTCTGTGTCCCAATGTATGACTCTCCATTATGCTCTGCCATGAGGTGAATAAAGAGGAGGCACTAAATATTTGGGTGTCTGGAGAGATATGTGGGGGCCATCACTGATCTTTGTGTGTGCTGGTTACAAGAGAGGGCTGGGGACCTGGGACATCCTGTCGTACCGCTCAAAAAGGATGCTCCTAGACACTACTGGGACCTGGCCACGAGGACTCAGGAGCCCCTCTGACTGAAGATGGGAGTATTTGAATATGATTAATGCTAATAACTACAACGAATTGAAAACTGCCAGATAGACTTACATCCACAAGATAGGACAAAAACAAAAAGAAACAAACAAAACTCCCAAGAAACCCAAAGCTGATTGATGCTCAAAAGTATATGACTTGGAAAACTGGTAATTAAAGAGAAAGAACAAAACATCTTGCCTCTCCCATATGAATGTTACCACTGAGTGACCAATACAATAGTGGATGAGAGGAAGTATCTGTATAAAAGTCAACAAAGACGGAGCAATAGAATTGGAACACCTGTATTGTGACCTCCAGTTAGTGAGGAGTTTAGGCACCGAGCACCGACTGCTATCATCACAAAGAGAGGCGATTAGAGATGATGTGCCTTCCCATGGAAGAGTGTTATGAAATAATCTTGCCAAACATCTAACCTCCACTGAACAAGATCCAACTACTAATTTATAGCAATACAGAGAACAGAGAAATGAGTAATTTATACCATGGAGCTGTAGTCAACAAAACTCAGATGGTAGAAAATTTAAGAGGAAAATCAGTGCAGTTTTTTTCAGTAATTAAATCACAAGGGGGGAGAGAGAGCGAGCAACAAGCGAGCCTTGAGAGCTGTGGGAACCCATAGCCTAAGAGAAGCTTAAAAATACAGATCTAGCAGTAATGCATGGATCTTACTTTTATCGTGTTTCAAACACACAAACTGTAATAATATGGTGTGTTTGAGACAACTGGAAATTTGAACAGCGACTAAATATTTGATGATTCTAAGCAATTATTGTTAATTTCTTTAAGGCGAGATAATGGTGTTGTGGCTATGTGTTTTTAAAAGTTCTTATCTTTTAGTAAATTCTCCTAAAATATTCACGAACGAAATAGTATAATGACTGGGATCTCCTCCAAAATGGCAGAGGAGGGTGAAGTGGAGGCAGTCCGTGGGAGACAAGATGGGCCACATGCTGATCGTTGCTGACGCAGGCTGGAGGGTGCAGGAGGTTTTGCTTCATTATCCTATGTGTGTGTCTACTTAACTCTTTTCAAAGAGAGTGTAAAAGATTAAAAGGTGAGGGCTCAGGATCGAAATGACTGGGTCCACATCCTGGTTCTGCTGCACCAACCACGTGGCTTTGGGCACGCTCCTTAACCTTTGCGCGCCTCAGTTTTTTTCAGCCTCAGAACGGGAGTGACAGCAGTGTCCATCTACGGTGCTATTGGTGAAAACTAAGCAAGCTAACACTTGCAAAGCTTGTAGAATTGCCTGAAACACGGTGGGCACTTGGTGAGTGTCTGCTGTGTTGTTCTTGTTGTTATTACTTTGTTACTTCCCCCTCTGGCAGTCTTCAGAGGAGACTTACTGAACGTTCCAGCCTACCTACCTGTGAGTAGGTGTAATGGGAAGGCTGGAGCATCCCGCTTGGGCTGTTGCACCTGAGGAAGGCGCCAACCCCACCAAGAGGCCCCGTGACCGCGTCAGCAGGAATCACCTGGGGGTGGAGAAGCACAACTCACTACAGCTCCTGGACACCAGACCCACTGGTCCTCCTCGACAGCAGCCTCCGCCCTCCACAGGCAGAGCCAGATCCTTTCTTGCACTGCTGCGGGTTTCATGCACACTCTCTGGTTGTATCATCTGACTGCGTCCTTTACCTGTTAGTGTTTTCAGCTGATCTGGGGCAGGGGCCAGATGCTCTCTGTGGTCTCGTGCCCACTCCCCTGTGAAAGTGCTTTGTTGCAGCTGTGCTTACATCCTCAGGAGAGCACAGGAGGCTTTAGGGATGCTGTGGGAAAGAAATGGAGGGCACTCCTCTCAGAAGAACAGCACGCCCCACACGCAGTCCCTGTGGTTGGAGGGTAGTCGGTATGTATGTATCCATGAACAATGGGGACGGGAGAGAACCTGGGAGATAGGACTGGGGGTGAGCCAAGGGCAGGGTGTAGGCTCTGACTCAGGTAGATGAACCTTGAGGACCTGACAGGACTTCAGTCCTCTCTTAGCTTCCTGGTGAGATGCACGCTCGAACCAGGTGCAGCTACACCACAATAGAGCTGTGTTCTGGGAGAGAGACCTGACCCTTGCTGCTCCCCTTATGTAGGGTGAGCTGAGTCATGCAGGAGCCTGTTTGAGTTGCCTGGGCCAGGGTGGGGCACCTGCAGTCCCAGCTATCTCCTTGATGGGAAGGCAGGAGAGCCTTCAGGGTCATTGGCAGCAGCTAACCATGCCCTCTGCCCACACGTGGAGGGCCTTGAAGCTTGCACTTACCTGAGGGGCCCCATTTTAAGCAGAGTGACAGGGTCAGATTTCTGTTTCAGAAAGTCACCCTGGGACTTTCCATTTCAGAAAGACAGCTAGGAGAAGAGAGTCAAATAATTAGGGTGTGGAGTCTGAGGGTTTGGCCAGGGAGGGACAACTGTGTGAAAGATGACAGAGGCCCAGGGGACACACCAAGCAATCATTGGGACAACTGCCCTGAGAGCTCCCTCTCCCCATTCCTCTCACTCTGGCTCCCGCAGGCAGCTCTAGACAGCTCCAGGCTGGTGGGACTCTCCCCATTGCCCCAGCTATGGTTCTTGTGAACAAAAGAGGGCCAAGGGCCACCAACAGCTCCATACTCTACGCAGAGCAAACCATTAGGAGAGCCAGAGCCCTCCCAGGGTGTACAAACAGAAAGCCTCATCAAACTACTATATAAGCAGAGAGGGAGCTAGAGAAAGGGCAGGTAGTGAGTGGTTGGCCTGGGGCAAGTAGGACAGCTATCCCTCCTCTGGGACAGGGACAGGGGCCACTAGCCTCTCTGAAGCCAGGGAGGTGCTGAGGAGAAGGCCTTTCAGCCACAGGGGTGCCTGCAAGAGAGCAGGCTGATGCCCCCTTCCCAAGAGATGGGAGTGGGGATGGAGGGGACGGGCTGGCTGAGCCTGCAAGTTTTGCCTGGCAGGGTGCCTCAGAAAGGAGCATTGCTGGTGCCCACCCTGCAGTGCAGAAGCAGGGGACGGCAGTGGAAGGAACTAGATGGGGACCACCCTTGAGAGCCACACAGCCCTCAGAAAACTTCAGCAGATGATGCATCCATGCCCCAGAGTGGCATGCGTTCCACTCTCTCTGGACATCAGCCGTACAGATAGTCTCTCTGGAGAGATGGTGACAGCTGAGAGAGGCCAGAGCAACACCTGTCGGTACGTGATTCTCTCTCTTACCCCCTCCCAGCCCACCCCCACTGACCCCAGAGAGGAAAAAGCGTCTTAGCAGAGGGAATGTAGGGGAATGAAATGCAGACCCAAGTCTCTCTACTGCAGGGCCCAGAAGCCTGGCCCAGGCTGGCCGTGCACAGAGGAAATAGGTCCGTTGGATATGAGACCATGATTATAAACAGGGCTGGACCTGCCTGAGATGTCCTTAAGAGACACAAAAAGGGGTTTTGACAGAGACCGAGTGAAGACAGGAACTGAGAAAACGAAGCCATTTTATACCTCTACCCAGTACAGTTGAGTCTGTTATAAACTTTGTTCCAGGATATCACTGCCCTCATTTCATAGGCAAGGACAAGGCACAGTGCGGTGGAGAAAGCGTCCTGAGTTCACACAGCTAGTAAAGGCTGTGGGAGGCAGCCTCTGAGAGGGTCCCAGTGCCCCTCACCTCCTGGATTCACCCACAGGTCTGTCTCTTCCCACAACCAATCAGAACCTCCCGTGGGGCCCCCAGAGCGTAGCAGAAGTGGTGGTGATAGCTTCCCAGGCCAGGTCATAAAAGGCCTTGCCACCACTGTGCCATGAGGTCTCTCAAAGAGCCTGTGGTGAGGAAGTGAGACCCCCAGCCACTAGTTGGCACCAAGCTGCCAGCCATGAAGGTAAGTGAGGCGCCATGGGAGTGTATCCCCAGTCCTGATCAAGCTCCGTGACAAGTGCAACCCCACTGACATCTGACTACAGCCTATGACGGACTCCAAGTCAGAACTGCCTGGCCAAGCCACTCCAGAGTTTCCGACCCCACAGAACCTGTGGGAGACAACCCATGAGTATGGTTGTTTTGAAGCACTTAGTTTCAGGGCAATGTGTGACACAGTGTTAGAACTAATATAGTTGTGGAGCTGGGATTTGAACCCAGGTAGTCCAATTCTCTAAGCTCTTAAGCACTTCACCAGTGGGGTGCATGCTCCATGGGATGTGTGAAAAAACCCCTGGGGGTACAGGAAAACTGTGAGACTTTTTATTTCTCTATATTTTTTAACTGAAGTTAGAAAAGACATAGAGTCTTTCTCAGTCTGTAGTACAGATTGACCAGGCATCTTGGATGGTCATGGGACATGCACCTTGCTGCCCCAGCTGTCCTCAGGGAAGGGGCTCCCCAGTCTGGAGGAGACTGGACCCCTCGCTGATTCCCTTCCCAGCCTGCTGGGATACACATGGCCCACACATGCCCAGACAGGCACATTCACCAAGCAAACCTCCCAAAGTGGACACAGCTTAGAAAGATGTCTGCCAAGTCACCTAGGGCTGACCAGGATACTGAGAAGGGAGCCCAAGTGAATGAAAAGAAGGGGCAGAGCTGACACCCTGCTCCTAGCAGGAGCTCTTTACCAAGCACAAGGAGAAAAGGAAGTGACTCACTAATCAGATCTGACAGTATCAATTACGCACCTTGCTCTCACTAACAGTGCTTTTTAATATCTTTTAGTGAGAACATGAAAAGGCTCTTATTGGGTACCATTAACATGCAAAATTACAACATTATCTTGAAAATCTTTATTTTATTGTTATATCTTCCTATTTAATATGTAATTTTGCATGTGCTTTATAATACATATAATTATTAATGCCCTATATTAAAAAATTAACAAATATGCAAATATGCTCTTGAGGGTGCTGAGAAGCGTGCACAATCAGGAAAGGCTGGGGCTCATGGCACCAATCTGCCCTCCCGGAAAAAGGCCACAGGGCCACCGTCACCCCACAGAGAAGCACTTTAGAAAGGAGAAGGCAGGGAGCACCTGGGATGCTGCAGAGCAGAGCTTCCCACCGGGTGCCCCAGTGGTGCTGGTAGAGGCTGATAGGCAAGGTGTTGGAACTCTCTGACCTTGAAGAGTGGGCTCAGGCACCCACAGTCCCCTGGTCACCTCCAGTGCAGGGCAGCCTCATCCAGTGATCCTGGTGTGCAGTGAAATGTAAGGTGGGTACGCTGCCCAGAAATCTGAGGGTCTAGACATGTGCATGGGTTTGCTTTACCTATAGGTCCCGGGGACCTTGGTGGGAGCAACTTCCATGGGGTCAAGAGACAGGAGCCACATGGCAGGCTGAAAGCAGGAGGTGAAGTCAAGGAGCCCCTCCCTCGCACTATTTTGAGTTCTGCTCCCCACCCCCCACAGACCGCACCCTAGCCCTTCTCTGTGGCTCTGTCATTTTCATGGCCAGCATTCATGCTCCTGTGCCATGTTCCCTCCATGGGGCATCAGTCATGGACTTAACATCCCCAGATGGCTGGACACTTAGATGGGTCTGATTTTTCATAATTATGTATATGGTTGAAAGGGCCTGCTTTAACAAATAAGGCTTTTAAGAATTTTAAAATCTTTTTTGGTGAATTATTTGTGGCCCTTCTTACTACTCCATCCCCAGCCCCCTTGATTTTCTTTGCCTCTTGTTTTAAAAGATTTTATTTATTTATTTTTAGAGAGAGGGGAAGAGAGGGAAGGAAACATTAGTGTGAGAAACATCGCTTGGTTCTCCAACTGGGGACCTGCCCTGGGACCCAGGCATGAACCCTGATTGGGAATCAAACCAGTGACCTTTTGGTTCACTGGTCAGAGCCCAACCCACTGAGCCACACCAGCCAGGGTTCTCTGCCTCTTTTCTTGAACCTTCCTCCCTTCCTCCCCTCTCCTCTTCTCCTGGCCTGTCCTGTCTCCAGCCCCACCTCCCACCATGGTATCGTGAAAAGGGCACTGGGTATGGAGTCAGGAGAGCGGAGCCCAAGGCAGTGTTTGCCACTTCCTAATAGTGTAGCCCTGGTTGCACTCTTCCTAGAGCCTCTTTTATTTCTATCTTTGAAAAGAAGAAGACAGGCAGAGCACAGGGATATTTAAAGCAGAGAAATACTGTAATGGTGGATATAATCACTACCCATTTGTCCAAAACCGTAGAATATAGAACACCAAGAGTGAACCCTCAAGTAAACTATGGACTGTGGGTGACACCAAAGTGTCAGTGTAGGTTTGTCAGGTGTGACAAGGGTACCATCCACTCTGTGGGGCTATTGATAATGGGGGAGGCCACACATTGGGATGGAAGGAGGCAAATAAGAAACCTCTGTACCTTCCTTCCCATTTTGCTGTGAACCTAAAATAGCTCTCAAAAATAAAGTCTTTATAAAGTATGTAAGAAAGAAATACCAGCCCTAAATATCTCTGTACATTCAATAAAATTTTAGAAATAAGCCAATAATTCATCAATAGGAGACTATATAAATTGAGTGGTAAATATAAACAAAACATCTTATAAATCATTTCATATGCTGGAGTACTGTGCATTTACCAAAAACAGTGAGCTTGTTCTGTGTTCACCTAGAAAGATGTGCATGTGTGGTGCTTGTACCTGTGAGTTAGCACAGAAGTTGCCAAACCACGTGCAAAGCACAATCCCCCCTTTTAATAACTACTGTTCCAATTATTAACGCTTTACAAAAACAATACACAATAAATTATTATTGACATAATCTCCTGGGGACTGAGAGTAAGGGAGGAAATATTTGGGGGTGATTTTTACTTTATACTCTTATTTAAATGTTTTTAAACAAACATGCATTAACTTTGTAATATAAATAATTTTTGAAAAAAAACCCATCTGTTTGTCCTTTTCCCAGAGTGCCGAAAATCTGGTGACTACACACGAAAGCCCCTGGTATTACACAAGTGTGTGCATAGTTATTAATTCTACTCCTACATTACTCCTGGCCATCTCTGCTCCCCAACCCCCTCCCCATGCCTTCTTCTCTCCTTTCTCTCTGGCACCTTCCCCTCCAGTTCCTGTTATCCTTTTCAGCCTTTCTCTTCTCGTAGATAGTATGTGACAGAGATGACAGGTTGGAGGAGGAGGACTAGTCTTAGATCCATTGCAGTTCTCTGTTCCCTACTCACCCCTCTTCAGGTTCTGCTCAGAGAAGAACAGAACTGGAAGACATAAATGCCGGTTCCCTGTGGCTGCTGTCTCCAGCCCCCCATCGCCCACATTGGCAGGTCTCGGGATGCTCCCAGCCTGCAGTGCGTGTGCTCCAGAGCACTCTGCTCACGGAGACGCCCATGACAGGGGCCCCAGGTCCTTACAGTTACCACGAAGAGCCTCTTCCCCAGAGCAGGGCAGGAGCAGAGCCCAGCACTGCCAACGGGGCCAAAGCCCTCAGGATTTGCTTTGTGGTGCTGAGCTCAGAGCTGACAGATGGAGTCATATGGGCAAAGTAATTATATTTTTCTTTTTTTTTTCCTGGGCATTTGTGAGTCTGCATGAGCTTAATTTATGTATTAATTACACCTCAGAGTTAAATGAGGGGGCTGGAGTGCCTTCGACAACCTTTGCATTTTATTAGGAAACATTGCACACACATTTGGCTTTGTGGAAACAGCTACTGAAGCTTCCTTCTGGGGAGCTGGGAGGCCTTGGAGACCTTGCTGGAGACAGGCAGCACAGGCGGGTGGCCCAGGTGGAGCAGCTTTAGGCCAGGCTTGTGCTCAGCCTTGCAGGCAGACTTTCAAACCACCTGAGTAACTTACTCAGCTCTCCTGCCACACCCTGTCCACTGAAGGGAGAAGGTCCTCTGGTGGCCCCCCAGCAGCAGCCCCAGCCCCCTCAGCTGTGGCAGCTGTTGGGTGGACTCCTCCCTGCTTGGGTGTGAGGTTGTTGTGTTGAGCCTCTATTCCCCTGTCATGGCCCAGCAGTGAAGCTGTCAACCTGTTGCTAGAGGCTGGGGCTTCTGGAGGGGAGTTTCTGGCCCATCCCAGTGTCTGCTGCCAGTGAGCCATACAGGTGAAACGGCTCTCAGGCGGGTGGGAGAAGAGAGGGCTTTCTCTTCTTGAGTCTAGACTTGGTAGCAGCTGGTAGTACCCAGGAGGGGGCTAGGCTAGGGGCAGAGCCCTTACAGTGGCCGAGAAGTTGGTAGAAAGAAAGGCACATTTTTATAGCCATACCATAAGGGCTTCTTAATCCCCCCTTTTCACCCCCCGGTTCTTTCCCAGGTCTTGCTGGAAGCTCCTGGTGTTGCTGTCCCGTGTTACGGGGGTGGGGATTTGGGGAAAAGGTTCTGAGTCTATTCTTTGGCCAATTTTCATGGGGGAAGTAGCATCAAAGCCTCATGGTGGGAGGTTGTTGACATCAAAGTGATCACCAGAGGAAAAAATAGAAGTAATGCCTTAGGATGTGGACAGCAGCCTCCTACCGCAGAACTACCTCCAGACCCAACCTTCGAGGGTCCACATCTGGAGGACACACTTCTTACAAAGGCTCAGGAAAGGCCCCAGGGCTCTCTGGCGCCTACAGGCTGACAAGTGCCCTGGCTTGGCTGGATAGTGGCAGGCCCTGAACGTTGGTATGGCCTGTCACAGCCTGATGGGGGCCTGCCATCTGTATCCACCTCCTGTCCCTTTCCTATTGTTCTGGCTCTTTCACAAGTCAGTACAGGGCAGGTCCACTTTATGCAGCTGGTGGAGGCTTACAGAAGTTATCACACTGAGAGGTAACCCTCAGTGGGAAGTTCAGAGTTTTTTTTTTAAACTTATTGTATTTTTATTTTTATTGTATTTTTTTCCATTACCCTTTAGCCCCCTTATGCTCCCTTCTCCCCACAATCACCACACTGTTGTCCATGTCCATGAGTCCTTTTTCCTTTTTGCCCAATCCCTCCACCCCTTGAGCTTCTCCACCTTAGCTGTCATCCTGCTCTCCATCTATGAGTCTGTCTCTATTCTGCTTGCTAGTTCAGTTTGTTCATTAGATTGCACATATGAGTGAAATCATGTGGTATTTGTCTTTTCTCTTCCTGGTTTATTTCACTTAGCATGATGTTCTCCAGGTCCATCTGTGCTGTCATGGGTAAAATGTTCTTTTTTTTATGCTGAGTAGAATTCCATTGTGTAAATGTCCCATAGTTGTTTTATCCACTCATCTACTGGTGGACACTTGGACTGCTTCCACATCTTAGTGATTGTAAATAACGCTGCAATGAACATAGTGGTGCTTATGTTCTTTCAAATTAGTGTTTTGGATTTCCTTGAATATATTCCCCAAAGTGGGATTGCTGAGTCAAAAGGCAGATCCATTTTTAATATTTTGAAGTATCTCAATACTGCTTTCCACAGTGGCTACATCAATCTGCATTTCTACCAACACTGAACAAGGGTTCCTGTCTCTTTGGTATTTGAAGTGCCTTATGAAGAGGAAGGTGAGGTTTTGGGGCACACCTACTTGAACATGAGTTCTCTGAGGGCAGGAATTGTTTTCTGCTTTGTTCACTGTATTTCAAGAACCTAGAAAAGTACCAGGTGTTGAGCAGCTGGTCATTAAATGAGCACCTGGGCAGTGGTGTTGGGAAGGGTGACTACAGCTGCTCCCAAACCATCTTTAGGGCAAAACAGACAAATAGTAGACAGATGAGTCTCAAAGAGGCCCCAGCGCCTGCCCAAAGTCATATAGCTAACTAAGGGCCAGGCTGGGCTGGGCGGGATTCTGGACCCCATTACAAATCCCTTTTTGCCACCTCCCCGCTTGTCCCCTGCACCTCGGCTGCACCTGTCACAGCACTAATCCCATTTACCAGGGCTCTACTCTCATGACCTCATGTAAATCCCAACCACTTCCCAAAGATCCACTTCTTAATGTCACATCGGGGGGTAGGGTTCCAACACATGAAGTTTAGAGAAAACACATTCAGTCCATAACACCTGCTTCTGTTATTTGGACCCTGGTCATCACATTCATGGCTGCCTCCAACCAGCTACGTTAATGACAAGAAATCTACTTTGCTGGATGACATGGGTGATGCTCAGAATTTTTGTGTCCCCAAGATGACTCGACACATGGAATTCCTATTAGTGGGATTCAATCACCTCAGTGGAGATTTTGGTTCTTGCGTTTATCAGGGGAAGGCTGTGGGAAGCCTGGGAGGAGGGAATGACTGCCTGCCAGGCGCTGACAGGCTGAGGGCTGATGAGGGGCTTGGCTTCATGGAACTGCCCACTGCAAGCTCACCCTGGGGAGGGGCTTGGAGTCTTAAGGATTCCTTCCTGCTTACTCCAACCAGCATGCCTGTTATTGGCTGCCATGCCAGCTAGTCTGTGCAGGAAGCATGTGGGTTATAAGAGAGGGTGGTGAAGGTAGGAGTCTCCTCTGAAATCAAGCTAGAGTCCCCTCACAGAGAGGCCCTGTCATATTCACCCAGCCACCAGCTCTCCCTCATCCACCTAGCCGGCAGCTCTCAGGTGAGGTAAAATTGTGCTTCTATGATCATCCTGAAATTGGGTGCCTGATGAGTCACCTCCTAGGGCAGGGAGAAGTGCTGACTGTTGACCTCTCCAGGGCCTGGATATAGCTGGTCCTAACATCTTTCCCCCACGGACCCCCGGCTTGCAGACACCTGCTGTCTCTGGTTTCCTCCCTGGGCCCTCAGGCTCTGATGCCAGCCTTCTCAAGACAGGATGGATGGAGCCTGCATGATCTTTCTGGGGAGAGCGCTGCCTGCCGGAGAGGTGGCCAGCGTGTATGACAGATAGTGCTCTGGATCCAGGCTGTCCAAACACATTTGTCTGGTACCGTCGAATCGAGCCAGCCCAGGAGAGAGGTCTAACTCTTCCTGACAGAATCAGTTCAGCTTTGTCCTCTGAGCAGAGCCTAGGGTGGGCAGGGGGCTGGATAGGGTTGGCTGGTCTCTCTGATCGTTGCCACTAGCGTCCTGCCGGCTAGGGGATGACACATGGGGAACCCTGGTGGGCCCAGCAGACAGGCTCCAGCCCAGTGGACAGAGCTAGAGCCATGAGTGGACAGAGGGGTCTCTGCTTTGGTGGCTTTTTCCAACCCCAAGGCAAAAGGAGGGAGGAAAGCAAGGAGGGGAGCCTTGTTTATTTTCTTCCCTTCCCATCCCTGTTTCTATTCTGAGGCCCAACTCTTATGACAAGCCCATGTTGTTTGGAGTCAGAAATATATAGCCTGGGTTTGAATCCCAGGGATACAGGCGAGAGAAGAGGGATTGTCTGGGCCCCTTTCAGAGCACTCTGTGGAATCCCCACTGAAAGTCTGACCGGCCCACCTTAAATAGACTTGCTCTTGGGCAGAATGCTGTCCCTTCTGCATCTGAAAAACACCCTAGGGTGTCCTGCTGCCAATGCCTGACAACCCACACTCAGAGCCCACTCCTTTGTTTAAGCTTTGTGTCTCCATTTTCTGTAAGAAATTGCAAATTCACAATACTTGTGAAGGCTCATCTTTTCTTGGAAGAACAGAGGGAGGGACCCCACACTGTGGATGTCCCTTGGAGGTGGGGAAGGGAGTGGAGGTCTGGGGTGGGAGAAAGAAAGGGGGTCATGCTGTTCAGGAAAGGGAGGCAGGCTTGTGCCCAGCATCTTGAGCCTGTCTCCACGTCTAGACTGTGGGAAGGGTGCTAGGTGGCCATGGAAGCCTCACTGCTGGGTCTTTCTGGATGTCAGAGAACGAGTAGAGTCCACCTGGGCCAGAGCCAGCTGTTTCTTCTGCCTCCACCCCCATTTGGGCACAGGGGCCAAATGACAGACTAGGGAGCTGAGTCGGGGCTGCGGTTTCACTGGGGTTGTTCAGAGAGGCCGAAACGCTCCTGGGGGCTGAGAGGCAGGTGGGAGCCAGTGATCCACCACCCCTTGGGGGATCAGAGGATAGCCACGATAAAAATTCCTGACCTAAAGTATTATATTGTAATGCTCTCTTTATCACTACCCACGTAACAGCAAGCCATGAATGGACATGTGTGACCATGCGTGGTCCTGCACTGTGAGGGAGCAGAGCATGGAACAGGAGTGTCAGTGAGAGCAATTTATTTGGGAGGTGAGGCTAGGGAGGGGGTTGAGGAAGTGAACTGGGCTGGGAGGAAAGGTGTGCAAATGTGTCTTGCAGTTGTTCCTCTTCAAGGAGGGCTTACAAGCCAGCTCCCACTGGCCACTGGTTACGGGCTGCTCCAAGAAGTCTTGAATTCCTGGGCTTTTCTGGCCTCCTGGGCAAAGGAGCAGAGTGCAGAGTGGGTCCTTGCCACCAGTCAGCCCTTTCTGCACCTCAAACACGGAGATGCAGGTGCTGGCAGTTGGAAGGGTGGCTTGCATGCACCGAGATGGTGTGGGCCGGGATGTCTGCTGTGGCGCTATAGTCCCATTGCCCAGATGATGAAACAGAGGCTCACAGAGCTCTCTCATCTAAGGCCAAGCTGGTGATAGCTGTGCTGGGACCTGACTGTGAAGCCTGTGCTGTTTGTGCTCTAACCCGAGCACATTTTACTCTCTAATAGTTGGCCAAGGGGAGTGTGTCCGTATCAACTCCCACAGCCAGCCAGTGGCATGAGGCTGGCACCCAGTAAGTGGCAAGTAGAAATACTATTTCTGGCCTCTAAAATCAGACTGTAGACAGACAGGCCTTGTTAGGGCCATTGATGTGGGCCTGGAGAAAAGACGAGAACCAAATTCTTTTTTAAATGCACCAGGCAGCTCGCTTTTAAAAGGCTGCAACTTCTATTATGAAATGAAGGGTATGTTCTATCTGTGTCACAGGCTGAATTGTTCATATTCATAATTCATATGTTGAATCAAAATTCATATAGTGATGTCCTAAACCCTGGGATGTGACCATATTTGGAGACAGGCCTGTGAAGAGGTGATGAAGGTTAAATGAGGTCATATGGGTGGACCTTAGTCCAATAGGACTATCCTTACAGGAAGAGATTAGGACACAGACAAAGGGAAGGCCAGGTGAAGACAACAGAGAGAAGATGGCCAAGGAGACCTGTAGCTCCCAGAGCCGTGAGAGAATCCATTTCTGTTGTGTAAGCCACCCAGTCTGTGGTATCTGGTACGGCAGCCTTGGCTGTCTAATACAATGTTTCACCTGCCTAGAGTTTGTGTACTGTTTGAGCTTGAAAATAACTTAAAAATGACCCCTCCCACCCTCTTATTTTACAGAGGAGGTGGTAGACCCACGGTGGAGCCTAGTGTACTTAGATGCATATACAAGTAGAGTTAGGGGCAGAGAAAAAACTAATTTTCTCATAACCTGGGTGTGCTTAGAGCAAGGCAGTCACATCTCACCTGCCCCTTCCCCCCCAACCCTGGTATGTAAGCATCCAGGCTTGGAGGTTTAAAGACCCTTAGGGGTCCCCTGTCTGCTATAGGTCAGGGTGGCTGGGACCTCAGGGTATCAGGAGTCCTGGCTCTTCAACCCCAGAAAAAAAGAAAGGTACCTACAACATCACCTTTAGGTTGGGACCGCCAGACCCCCATCAGTGCTCTTGTTTCCCACCCTGAGGAGGAGGCCTGGGGCCAGGCTCAGTTTTCTGGACTGTGAAATGGGGAAGTACAGTGGCAAGAAGTTGATGAAGGCACCACCTCTATGGACCTGGAGGATCTTGGGTTGGGGAGGAGCAGACGGTGGGGGTGATCCAGCATCATCACAGAGAAACTGAGTGACTCTCCTCCAGGCCCAGTCTTATCACGTGTCAAATGGAGTCTAGGACCATGGCGTGAGGGTGACTGATGCTCTCTGCCTTCCAGGGGCCTGTGAGCATGGGCTGTGCTGGCCGCTGCAAACTTGCTTCGAACATCTAAACCCTCGTGGAACACAGCAAAAAGGGTGTTAGAGGCTACATGTAGAGCTTGGATTAAATATACCATTAACTGCAGGGCGACCCTGGGGAGGCTACTTAGCCTCTCTGAGCTTCAGGTTCCTCATCTGTGAAATAGAGCCAGTTTTCAATTTCTGGAGGGGTTGTTATGAAGATTACATAAGAAAACAGGCAACGTGGCTGTCGTCCCCAAAGAATGCACCCTTCTTTCCTGCTTCCCTTTGCACCTTCAAACCCTCTTGTGATTTTGTGGGAAGATGGGGAATTTCTATTCTTGGATCCCTCTGGGTGGAAATGCTATTGGGGTGGGGGCTTCCTTATCCTAAGTAATGTGCCGGTGCTGACATGGGTAGTGGTTCCCTGCCCAGTTCCCTCCTGGTCCCAGAGCCCTCTGTTACTGGGGGGCTGGGTTTCTTTGTCTCTGAGGCCACTTTATGAGTCACATAAACTGAGACATAGAAGGGGCCCTTAGAACAAAGTTTTCCCTCATCTTTAAGGGGTCTGACTCTCCAGTTTCCACATTAATAAGGGTCCAGGTTGACCCAGGATTTGGCAAAGGCTGGCCCCCACTTTCAGCATTGCCAACAGCATTGCTTCTTCTCACTCCTACTTTACCATGAGAAGTAATCCCCTTCCTCTCTCTGCCTTCCCATATTTTGCCAGGCTCTGAGGTTTAGGATTCCCTCTCCTTAATACCCGCTTGCTTTTGCATGTGGTTTTCTGATGTCCAGAATGTCCTTCCTTTCTTTATCTTCTGGTCTACAAAATGCGTATCAAATGTCCTCTTTTCTCTGAGAACCAGCCCCTTCCATCCCCAGACAGTACCAACCCCCCACCCCACCTCCCGCCCCTCCATCCCTGCTGCTGTGGCCTGACTGGGATGAACCTGGTCAAGAGACTAGACAGTAATAACAGCCCACTGCCACCAGGGGGCGCCCACACAGAAAACGTCAAGGGGCCACACACCTAACGTCTTGTACCAGTTTGGACTCCAAGCAGGATGTGACTAGGCACCAGGACAGCAGTTGGAATATCTGAGGACACTGTCCTTGGGCAGAGACAGGGATTGTGGCCCCGCCAGCGTCTGTAGCAGTTCACAGAAAAACTGGTATGGATCAGGGCTTCCCACTTCCTTTCCCCGAAGATGGGCCGAAGCAGAAATATGCCCAGTCAGGAGCTCATCCAGGTTTCTCAGCCTAGACAGCAGGTCTGTGATGCTTAAAAAATCTTCTTCATAAAGTCTTCAGCTAGGGGCCCTGATAGGATAAAGTCTACCTGGCAGTTAGAATCCAGATTCTCGTCTGGAGCGGGCAAAACCAGCCCAGGAGATCCCTCCCCAAATTCCATACCGAAGAAGCTCTTGCCTCTCTGGGTGATGGCTGCACCTGCTATGTACTTCTCAGGGCCTCTTGTCCCCTCCTTGTCTGTCACCCTCACCAGGTGGGGGGCCCCTCAAGATCATATGTTATTCACTCTCATGTCCTAGGTGGGCCCAAGTTCATGTCCTATAAATGCCTCATTGACCCCTGCCCCCCAGAGTTCACCAAACTCTGTGGGCACATATTCTGTACATGCTTTGGAGCCCTATGCTTCTGTTTCTTTCCTCTTTTTTAAAAAAAATTTATTGATTGATTTTTTGAGAGAGAGAGAGAAAAAGAGAGAAACACTGATTTATTGTTCCACTTATTTATGCATTCATTGGTTGATTCTTTTATGTTCCCTGACTGGGGATTGAACCTACAACCTTGGCGTAGCGGGACAACGCTCCAACCAACTGAGCTACCCAGGCAGGGCAATGTGCTTCTCTTCCTTTTCTCCTTAGCCAGAGGACTCCATCTTTGCACTATGGGCACATTGGAAGGGCCCAGATGTCCCACAGAAGAGAGGTGAGGGGGAGCACCCTGGGCAAGGCTCTGAATGAGAGGTAGAGCAGGACTCATTGAGCTCTGGTGGAATTAATGGATGTGTCCGCTCTTACTGCCTCTCAACTGAGTTCCCTTTCTCCACGTGAAGTTCTCTAGACCGCCTTTGTCCTCTTCTTGGGTGGTATGATGTTTGGTCTCATGTTACCTTGACTAGACGGTAGTCCCCCGTTGTTCAGTCAAACACTAATTTAGGTGTTTGCGTGAAGGTATCTTGTAGATGTGATTAAGGTTTATAATTAGTTAACTTTAAATAGAGGCGATTACCTCGACAATCTGGGTGGGCCTGATTCAATCAGGTAAAAAACCTTACATTAGTTCTGAATTCACATTTCTTTAATTGAAATAAATACTAATGACACAAGTATATATACACAAAAAGACCTTAAGAGCAGAGCTGAAGCTTCCATGAGAAGAAGGAATCCCGCCTGTGGTCCAGCAGCAGCTTCCACCTGTGCCAGAGAGTCCCAGCCCGCCTTTCCTGCATGCTGCCCTGCAGACTTGGGACTTGCCTAGTCAGCCCACAACAGATCTCTTAATATGTGTCTCCTACTAGTTCTATTCCTCTAGTGGAATTCTACCTGTGCCAGGTGGGCTGGGAAAGCTTCCTGTGCTAGGGAGGGGAGGGTGAATTTGGGTGATACAGTGGTTTGGACATCACTGTATGGCAGGCAATGTGCCAAGACTTGAATCATGTTGAGCCTTCTGAGTATCGTATGCCACAGGTACTGTTATTATCCCCATTTTCTAGGTCAAGCAACGAAGCACAGACGAGTTAAGCTATATATGATCAAGGTCACACAACATTCTGCAGGCCAGGATCAGAAACTCCTGGCTCCAGAGCTCAAACTCCTAATCTTTTTTTGTGCCAACAACCCCTTCTGTAGCCTGGTGAAGCCATGGACCTCTCCTGAAAAGATTCTTTAATATGCATAAAATAAAATGCACAGGGTTACAATGGAAATGATGTTTTAAATAATTATCAGGATGCTTTAAAAATATTTTATTTATTTCTTCTTAGAGAGAGGGGAAGGGAGGGAGAAAGAGAAGGAGAGGAACATCAAGGTGTGAGAGAAACATCGACTGGTTGCCTCTCTCATGTGTTCCAATAGGGACAGCCCCGCAACTCAGGCATGTGCCCTGACAGGGAATCGAACCTGTGATCTTTTGCTTTTCAGGCCAATGCCCAACCAAAAGTGAGCCGCACTGGTCAGGGCTATCAAAATGCATAAACTTATAATATGGTAATACATGTGCTTTTCTATTAATGCATTTTATTAACTGTACTAGTGAGCATCTGCGTATCACATGACTGCATGTCATATTTATAATTACTATACTATGCTGTGAAAATGCCTGTGATTCTTCTTGGTGACAAAGTCACAAGTATTGTTAAACCTATATATCGTTTCTTGCTTACCTTCCTAATGCAAGAAAATGCTAAATTTCAGTTAGAGTGATAACAGAGATGAGTTTCTCCCCCATCAAGGTTCTGAGATCCCCTGAATGAGCCTCAATTTAAGGACAGACATCACCAGCCCCCAGCCCTTGTGGCACTTGCTTTGGAGGGCTGACAATGGAATAAGTTCATGGACACAAACGAAGCCCTGGCACACAGTGGGCACACAGCAGACATGTCTTTTCCTCTCTCTACTCCGGTGAGAGGACTCAGGTGAGCAGGAGGAGTGAGGATCCCAGAGGAAGACACAGGCAGCCGAAGTGTCTTCTGAGCCAGGCTCAGCCCTGACAACCCCTGAAGGCCTTGGCCCACTTGCATTCCCCACACATCCCTGCCATGGGGACGCCTGGCCCTGCAGCCCTTCACTGTTCTCTTGCAGACAGAGGTCATGGCTACTTGTGTTTCCCACAGGTTCTTCCCATGTTTGTGTCAACATGGGCCATGCTCAGCCATCTGGCTCGCCCTCCTGCGTGGAGAGTAGCTTTTTCAACTGGTGGCTGAGAAGGACCAGGCAGAGTGTCTCCAGGTGGAGAGCCAGGAAGGAGCCACGGAAAGGTAAGCTAGCCCAACTTCACTCCCACCTCCCAGGTACCTGGAAAGGGGATCCCATGAACAGCAGCCTGAGAGGCCCTCTGTACCCCCACACTACCTCCCCCAACTCAGAAACAACCAGGCCAGCCCTGATGAAAAGAAATCTCCCAGCATGATGGCCTGATTTCAGCCTTAGCCTCACTCCCACCACTATCTCCTGCTCCCCTCATGTCACTTCTCTCGCTGATAAGAAGGCAGGGGAGAGGGAACTAAATGCTCCGAGTGATTACTCTGTGTCAGGCACCTTGGACACACGATGTCATCTACTCTTGTCCAGCACTCAGTGAAGTGATGCTATGATGTCAGTTTGACAGTGAGAAAACTTGGGCTCAGAGATGTGTCACCCAGCAGTAAGAGGCCAGAATCTGAACCCAGCTCTGGTGCCAAGATCTGTTCTCTTTCTACTCACATGTTGCCAGCTGTCAGGCTGCACAGGGCATCTGTGATTGTTCAGAAGGCCTCGATCATTCTAATTCAGGCTACAGTGTTTATGACTCAATGGGTTACTGTCTGCCAGGGGATTTGAAAGGTAGCTGTGCTCAACTCTCAGAGAATCACTCTGTCGTGTGCACAGGGGCTGAGCAGAATCCTCTGGCATTTTAAAGGACAGGAAAGGTGGGGAGCATTTGAGATCTTGCTCCCTGCATTTGTTGTCAGTTTGGCTCAAATAAACTCTAATAAAAATTTTTTAAAAAGGACAGGAAAGGTGTGTGAAGCTTGGGTTGGGTAGGGTAGAGCTGGGCAGGTGGGGTGGCAGAGATCACCATGACCAGCTCCACTTGAACCACTATTTGGTCTGAACTACTCCTACCAGTCCCCACTTCGAGCCTCAGGTCTTTGTGAGTGAATTATGATGGCCCCTGAGGAAGCCCTCTTCCTCTGGCAGGGGCCACTGAACCCACAGCCTAGAGCTATGATTCAATTTTTGCATTCACTGAAAAGAGAGATGGAAAGAGCAGGAGAGGTGCCTCTACCCTGTGACTTGGGGATTGGAGTGGCTGGGGGACAGGACCCATGACCCAGGAGAGAACATCTGTTCCTTCACTGCCTCCTAGAGCCCATCCAGTGTAATTCTCTGCCTCTACCCCACCTCTGAGTAAACAGGTTTCAAGTGATTGCACCCATCTGACAGAGGAGGGAACTGAGGCCTGGAGTGGGGGAGTGACTGTAGACTCTTGCTGGAACCTGGACTTGCAGGAGGGAGCACAGTGGAGGGGGGGCTTCCTTTGGTGATATTAATTCCTTTCCCTCATTTTTGAGAAGCATGAGCTTTGAAAAGGGTTCCTTCTTGCCATGCATGCTCCAGAACCCTGCATTGTTGACAGGCCAGGGCTGTAAGGTTAGGTGTGCTTAGGGGAAAACTCTCAGGGAATTTGAAATTGGGAATGTTATCATAACCAACCTCCCACTTCTTCTTGCAAATCTCTGGATCCTGCTTTCCTTTTTTCTCTTTCCTTTATCCCCCCAAACCCAAGTGTGTGTGTGTGTGTGTGTGTGTGTGTGTGTGTGTGTGTGTGAAGTGGGACTGAAGGAATGGGCAGGGTTGACATTTACTTGTAACCTTCCCTCAGATTTAAGAAGTAATAAGTATTGGTAACTTGTTAAGATGAAAAATAGGTTCAGGGAAGTGGCGCAACTTGCTCAAGGTCACACATCATGTAAGTGGAGGAGGCATGCGCCATTCATGCTTTTCACTTCACTGTGCTAGTGAATGGTGGAGGGTGTCACATGTCACCCTTCCCAGGCAACATGCAAGCATGCACAATTAACTAATTCATTATGCCCATGATGAGCACTCTGCGTGTCCCAGGCCTTGTGCTATGCACTTGGGCCCTAGAGATAGACTGTAGTTCTTGCTCTTAAAGAGCTTGTAGCACAGTGGGTGAGAGAGACACATAAAGTAATCATTCCAATTTACTGTAACAAATTCACCCATCAAAGACCACTCCAAGACAAAATGCTGTTCTAAGTTTTTAGAGAGTGGCTAACTCTCACTTGAGACATTCATGGAAGGCTTCTCCTAGGAGGAAATTTTTGAAGACTAAAAAGAATTCATCAGGAGTCTGAAACAGTGAGAAGGATGTTCCAGGTGGGGAAAGTGAAACAACTTGTGCAAAGGTTGTGGCTTCTCTGTGGGAGCCTTCCAAAGACAGTGCCTTAACCCAGCCCTTCCCAGATTGGGTTTCAGGCATACTAGTGCCTCTGCTGATAATAATGTTAGGCAATGGTGTTCCAGGGTTTACCGTATGCCAGGCACCCTTTTAAGAGCTCTCCACATTTAATTCATTTAACGACAACCCTATGAGGTAGGTACTACTATTATCCCCATTTCAGAGATGAGGAGATAGTGGCACAGAAAGATTAAGGAAGTTGTTCAAGGCAGCACAGGTAGTCGATGGCAGAGGCAGGCTTGGAAACTGAGTCTGAATGTTCTAGAATCCATGCTCTGTGTACTCCATGTGCTACGTAAAAGCTGGCTGACTATGTCAGGGAAAAACAGCGTGATGACTGTTGGCATAGCGAAGGTTCTGAAAAGTGCATCGGTGAAACAAACACACACTGCAAATATTTTGATCCAGAATTTCCCAAACCGATTCTACTTAAGAATGTTTTTTTTTTCTTTCAAGTATGAGCTCGTGGAAAACTCTTTGACAGCTGCTGTTTTGTTCCTAAGAGTGACTGTAATGCAGGCCAGACCTTTGGTTGAAGTGGGCACGGGAGGGCTTTTCTGGATCCTGATGACTGCCAGTCAGGCCCACAGCCCTCCCTCAGCAAATCTGCCAGGACCATGTGCTCCGCCCACATCTTCACAACACAAGAAAATCAAACACATTCCCATGCAGAGGAAGCACCTTTGGTGTTGTCAAAGCTGCACTTTTAGCCTTGCCCTTGATTTCTATCTCCTGACTTGGAGGAAAGTGGCTCTCGCAGAGAGTGAGTGGGTGCCTCCTCGTTACAGCTGTGTTTCATGGGAAGTGTGTGTGTGTGTGTGTGTGGCAGAGTGGGTACACAGAGTTAGTAGCCAAGAGGACGGAAAGCTGGGAGCCAGAGAGAACAGTTCCTCTCAGCTCTCCAACCTCTGGCCTGGCTAGGGGGCATATCTCTTGTGTAGGGGTGAGGCCAGGAGAGGAAGGGCATACATGGACAGCCCAGCGTTTCCACACAGAGCTATAGCCTCTCATCAAAGCCTGGGAACAAGAGTTAATTCTTGGATTACTGAAACACGATCCCTTCCTGACAAGGGAAGTCAGGCAGCCACAATCATTAGCACCACGGACAGCGACAGGCTCTTCAGGTGCACCCTGTGGAAGGGGAAGAAAAGGCTGGACTTCGCTCTCTCAAGGAGACACCGGTGGGACCGAGTTTTGATAGGATCACAGAGTAGTTTTGCACTGCATAGATATTGTCTTAGCTGAATTTGCTGTTGTCTTCCATCTAAATCCTCTCCTCATTTCACCTTCAGATATCCCCTCAAATGGACACAGAGTTCCTGAGAAAAGAATCGCTTGCCAGGGACCCCCAAGATGGTCACAAGGGGAGAGTGATAGTAGGAGAAGATACAGCTATGTTCTCTGGGAGGGCACAGAGATGACTGAGGTCCCGGGGCACTGTGGCACTGTATTATTTTTTCCCCTGCCTTGTCAGTGTCTTCAGGGCCAGGAAGTGCATTCATTACTCAGCCTGGAGGAGCTGCTCTGTTAATGTTGGAGAGGTGGGAGGAGGGCTCTGCGCCACGGCCAAGTTCTCCATCTGCATGAAGAAAAGGCTGCATCTCCCTCCAGGGGAAATCCTGATGGTCTCTGGTGAACTTTTGAATCAGAAGCCTGTTTCCCTTTTTGGTCAATAGGTATATCTCCAGACATGGAGATTTGATTTATTAACAGCACAAAATAAGCACAGGCCTGAAAAACAAAACAAAACAAAACAAGAAGCCACATCCCTCTGATGGTATCAGAGGGTGTTGGTGGCTTATTGTGCTGCCCAGGGTAGACACGCGCTCAGCTGTGGGCTTTCCTGTCTCATTCTGCTCCACCCCACACTGGCATGTTGAGGATCCAGTCCCAGGGCCAGTTCTTCGGAATCAGGGTCTCTGAAGAAATACCGCCTCCTACAGGGAAAAAGTCACTCAGAGAAGTAAGATACTGCAAGAGATATTTGAGATTGTCACTGGTCACACATGTCACCCAAGCCCTGGGGCATAGGTGACTCCAGTGAGGCAAGATCCACATTGGTGAATGTTATCAGGAAGGCAAGGGAGGAAGTTGGAAAGGTAATCTGTAAACTTACTCAGCCAGCAAGTACAGAGTGTTTCCTTCAGCTGGATACCCCATATCTTGTACATAGTAGGCACTCAGTGTTTGCTCCGTGGATGAATAATGAAGCCACACCACCCTACCTACTGAAGGACTGAGAGAAGCAGGGTGGGCAGTGTGGCTTGAATATCTGGCACACTGTGGGGATAAGGCTGGCTCAGTGGGGACCCCAGCTTAAATCACTGTCACCTGGGAGTTCTGAGGGAGCTGTCTTTGGCAGTTGGGGACATTGCAGAAGACTTGGGCCCTGGAGAAAGCAGACCAAAGCCAGCTCCTTGGAAAAGCAATAACTAGGGCTCTGGCTACAGTCTCTGAGAGGGCCAGGCAAGGGCTCGCCTGGCTGGCTGACACTCTTGACTCAACTGTATTGCTGCTGCTTCTGGGCTGATGGGCCTGGTGGGCGCTTCCTCATTGGTCCCTGAGAAGGACTGTCTGAATATCTTCAGAGGCTGGAGTATTCTTTCCCCACCCCCTCAGTTGTGAGCTCTAAGGAGATAGAGCTGGAAACAGAAAAGTGCCCTCGGGTCACGGTGGCCCAGTCTCTCAGAACAGTGGAAGCTCTGTGCTCAGCCTTGTTTCTGCCTGAAAGGATTGCAGAGGCTGTGGTGCCCATACTGCATAGAACACGAAGCCCAGAGCCCAGCACAGAGTAGAAAATGTTATTTCTTTTATCTTTCTTTCAGAGCAATTGCTCAATATGCAAAGTGAAATCCTAGGGGCTGGGGGCTGGGTACACAAAGAGAGGCACAGGGCAAGGCCTACTATAATAGCTCCAGAACATTCCAAAAATGATGCATAAAGAAAATGGACCTGGAAGTCGGAGTAATCATTGTTTTGGGGGAGTTGGGGCTTGATGGCAACTTAGAGTCTCACCAGCCCTATACTGACCTCTCTGCTCCGTAGAGACCAGCCTTTTCACTGTGCTCCAAACACCCTTTGGTGGATAGCTCCACCTCTGTTGTCGATCCAGATCTGTCACTGGTTCAAATGTCACCTGTCCTTTAAGGTTATGCTATGTCTCTTCATCCTGGAACAGACTTCCTCAAGTGCTATGGCCACAATGACTTGCTTTTACCAGCCTCTTTCTGTTTATTCCTTGTCCACACCACCGAAATAGGCGTCTTACACTGCTGCCTGGTGCTTTCTATCCGTTAGTCTCGTCCTCAGATAGACTGTGTGCTCTTTAACAAGGACATCATCTTGAGTCCTCCTCTCTCATCCCTACCCCAGCACCGCAATCCGTGTATGGAAGGTGCTCGATAAAATTCCTGCTGAGAGAAAGAATGGCCAAACACATGGATAAGAAAAGAGGGAGGAAGGAGGGAAGGAATAAAGAAAGGAAAGAAGGCAAGCCATTCAGGTTTTTACCAGGCTAAAGGGAGCCTGCACAGCTGGTAAGGTTGGTGTTTGTTCTTTACCCTCCATACTTACTCTTCCATCACAATGTCTTTTAAAATTTTTCACTTCTTTCAAGCAATATAAAGTACTCAAGAATTAGTAATGTTTATTGAACACTTACTGTGTCCTTGTGATAGTTTCTGCTCTGCAGAGGCTCACAATCTAGTTGGGAGATAAGTGTAATGCATACATGGCGACTTCAGCCAGAATGGCCAAGTGGCTGGAACTCCAGGCTCTGAGAGACACCTGTCTGGGGTCCTACCATGTCTTGGAGCAACCACTAAAAAAACTACATGCATTTGTACACATATAGATTTATCTGAGTTTTCTCATCTGTAAAGTAAGGTCTCCTATCTTATAGAACATTAAAAGAATATACATCTAAAATTATTGGCATAGTGCCTGGCACATAGTTAGTGCTCAATAAATATTAACTATTATTATTACTCCTAAAAAACATCAAACATTTACTGAACTTCTGTTATGAGTCAGACTTTGTGTTATTCCAACTCTCTCTTGATGGTTGATTTCCCCTGCTGTGCTGTATCATTTCATTAGCAAATAAACATGCTCACATTTCTCCCATCTCTAACCTTAGCTTCATGATCCCACAGCATTTGGCTGTCACCCGTTTCTGTTACTTTCCTCTCAAGCTTCTCAAGAGCTGACTACACACAATATTTCCATTTCTTCTCTTACATTTCCTCTTCAATCCACTGCAGTCCAGCTTTTTCTCCCACTAAATTGGAAAGGATCTTCATACAGTTTCTGTATTAGTCAGGCTAGGCTAACTGCTATAACAAAGAACCAACAAATTTCGGTAGCTTAACACAATTTAGATTGATTTCTCACTCAGGTCATGGTTCAGCGTGGGGTGGCATGAGCCTGAGGGAAGAGAGAACACCGCTCCACAGTCATTCAGAGGCCCAGGCACCATTTATCAAGCGGCTCTGCATCTCCAGGAACCTCAAGGCCTCTGTGTTTAGCTGTCAAATAAAGTAAAAGAGAGCTTAGAAGATTGCATGGAAAGTTTTAGGGGCCAGCCCTGAAAATGGCTCACGTCCCACGTTCTAGTGGCCGGAGTTCAGTCTCATGCCCCCACCATTCTGAAGGAGAAGCTGGAAAGTATAGTTTGGCTCTGGCCAAGAGGAAAAGGAAATGGCTGTGTGAGCATACAGCATTATCTCTTCCACAGTCTTGAGCTACTTCCGTGTTGCCATGCCCACTGGATACCTTTTTGTCCTCATCTTACTCTATCTCTTAGCATATTTCTAAGTAAATGGTCATGTCTTCTTTCTTGAGATGCTCCCCTCCGTAAACCACTCTGCTAGGTTTCTTCCTTAGTCTGGCTGCTGCTTCTCAGTCTCTGGTGAAGATTTCCCTTCTCCTCTACTCAGCTGTGTGATAACTGGGTTGGGCGGGGGGCGGTTTCTTCAGAAGACTGGGTTCTCCCTCTCCCTCTACCAATTCCTCATTCTTCATTCTCAAGGCTATGAATTTGACCTCACCTCTGAGTCTACTGGCCATGTAGTGATTTCATTAGATATTTTCCTGGCATCTCAAGTTTAACATTTACTAAAGAGACCTCCCACCTTCCATCTCCTGCAATACATTTTCTTCCTCAGAAATCCCCTCTCCCATATTCATTCATCCAGTTGCTTAAGCCATATCTAAGGGGTTAACCCTGATTTCTCCTCCTCCTCTCTTAACTTTCTTCTCAAATCCATTAGCAAGAGCACTGTATTCCACGTTCAAAATACATCTAGAATTCACCCACTTCTCTTCTACTAACTCACACCAAACCACCATTACCTCTTGATTGGATAATGCAATAGCTTTCAGACTAGTTTCTTCATTTCTACTCCCTCCCCCACACTATTCACCACAGCAGCCAGGGTAATCATTGAAAAATGTGCATCATGTTACTCCCCTGCTTAAAACTCCTTTAGAGTCTCTCAATTGTGTTCAGGATAAAAGCCACATCTTTTAATGTGGGCTCCAAGGCCTTGTATGATATGGCCTTTTATGTCATGCTGCCCTTCCCCTTGTGGATGGAGCCAAGAGATTGGCCAATGTATTCAAGATGATGTCTCTAAAGAGCTTACAGTCTAGTTGGGGGCACAGGTCTAATTCAAAGAAAGTAAATAAACATGCCAATAAACAGCCATGCCAGATAGTGGCAGCTCAGATGCAAACCCAAGGACATAAGTAGAAAGAGGTGGAGGAGGTCAAGAAAGGCTTGCTGGACAGCCAGAATGGAGAGGAACCGTCCCTGTGTTGTTCACCACTACACACTCAGCATGCAGCACAATAGAAGTCCATAAATATTTATTGAACAAATGAATGACACATGCATGCATGAATGAGTGATCTGATTTCTGCCTATGGGAGCTCAAAGCCTGTTGTAGGAAGCTAACAAGTAAACAAACATTTCGTCATGATACATGATGGCAGGGGTATGTACGTTCAAGGTACTCTTTATCCTCAGGAATTGTCAATTCTTCTTGGGGAGGGTGCAGGGAAGACTTTGAACAAGAAGGTGACACTTAGCTGGGACTTGAAGGATAATTAGGTATGAGTCTAGTGGGATGAGTAGAGGCAAGCATCCCAGGTTGAAGACACTGTAATGAAGATGAGTGAGCAGGGTACCTGTTGCTGGCCATTAGAGCAGCAAACAAAACAGCCTGTGATCAAGTGTCAAACTATATGTCATAGGCCATGAGGGCTTTGGTGGGTAAAAAGTTGGAGGTGACTAATTGTCAATGGATGCTGGTGGAAGAAACGCAGGCTGGATTACTAAGGGCAGTTTTGGGCAGATTTGAGTCATTACTGGGCCTTGAAATGTAAAACTACAGTCAAAATGGAAGACAGTATGCTAATAAAGATCATAATAGTAATGAGAAGATAGTCACTGAGGACGTGAGTCACTCAGGGAGCAGAAGCCAGGTGGATGAGGAGGTGTATCGAATACTCCAGCAGGCCACTCTGTCTGGCTCTGTCACTGTGGGAGGAAGGGAGGGAGGGGGAGAGGTAGAAAGGGCAGGGGAAGGATCTCATGACTTACGTGGTCTGGGACGGGAGGCTGCCTGCTCTGTCTTCTCTAGCTGTGGCTGTCCCTGCCCCTGGTGGAGGGCTGGACTTGGAAGAAGGCCCCTTCTCTGTAGGGCTGTAGGTGCTCCCAGGAATGCTGATCCTCAGGACAGGTGGCTTTGCCTGAGGTCTGTCAGGATGAAAAGCTGGATTTCATACATTTGCCCCTCCTTGCTTCTTCCCTGACAGATCCTGCAGGGCCAAGAACACTGGGATTTGTGGGGGATGGTCTGCAGGGCTGGGAAATTCAAACAGAGTGAGTATCTGCCTGAAAATGTTTGTCCTGGTGGCACTGGTGACCAGAAACAGTCTGGGCAGTCTTGATAGAGGGCAGGAAGCCAGAGCATGGCAGCCTGAGGGGAATGTGGGAAGGGCAGTGTGGTCCCCTTTCTTGACTTTAGAGAAAGACAAGGTGTGTGAGTGGTCTCTGGGTCTGTCTCTCTGTTTCATAAATCATAAACTCCCCTCCCCAGCCCTGCTTACTGAGCACATGTCTCATCTTAGTGTTCTTCAGCATGGTGGCAGAGGTCTAAAGTATCAATGTTGATAATAATAACTATCTTTATTGAGCCAGCTATTGTGCTAAGGCCTTTGTGTTAGTTCACTCATTTAATCTCTAAATAACTCTGGGGTAGATACTTTCATCATTCCTATTGAACACACATGGAGACTGAGGCTCAGAGAGGTGAAGCAATTTGTCCAAGGTCACACAGACACAAAGTTGCAGAGCCAAGACTGGAACCAGGTGGTGTGGCTCCTGGAGTCAGTGTGGCTCACTAGTTCTAGGTGTGCCCCTAGAGAAGGGAAAAGAGTGTCCCCAGAACCCAACAACCCAATGAAGACTGTGGCCAGGAGCTAGTTGTCAATGCTGCACTCACTGCCAGCCCCCGGACTGGGTGTGAGGAGGAGCCTGGCTCTGTCGTACGGGTGGAGAACACTGGCAAGCAACATACATTTTCAAAGCCTTTGTTTTCTCATCTATACAATGGGGGAATTGCTAATGCATAGGACTCTTGCGGGGAGTAAGTGAAGGAACACATGCAAAGTGCCTGATGCATTTTAGCAAGTGCCCAGTGAAATGAGTTCCTTGTCCCACTTCTCTCCTGGGTAAAGTTTACTTCAAGCTCAGTTTAGTCCTCTTTTCTACAAATATGTACTGAGGGTGTACCAGGAGCCAGACCTTCTGTTAATCTCTGGGAAATACACTAATGAAGGAAGAAACTGGAGCAGTGCGGGATGGGGTGGGGAAATGGCCCAGAGTGACCACAGAGAAACAAAATGGATTTTAAAGTAACCCACGAGAACACAATACCTGATAAATGAATGTTCTCTTCAAAGCAATAGCCTCAAGAGGGCACAAGATTGTTTCAGAGATGCTGATGCTCTGTCAGGCACTGATATCAGCCTGTGGGTGGACTTTTCTCCCAGGCTTGGCCAGGTGTCTTCTCCACATCAGGGAGGGCTGGCGCAGGAGACAACCTGTCCAAAGTCACATAGCTGCTGAGGGCAAGAGCAGAACCAGAAGACAGAACTTTTGATTTCTGAGCTGGAGGGTCTTCCCAATACACAGGAGTATTCACATCCGTCCTTTATCCTTTCTTGATGCACTGGAGATAAATAATTCTCTAAATCTGGTGTCACCACTTAGCTGAGACTTCGGCTCAGAATGGCCTCGAAGTTTTTTGTTTTTGTTTTCTTTTTAATTAAACCCACCTCAGTAGGAGGGAGCTTCAGATGTCCACAGGCACCTGTCCGAGAATCTGACTGGTAGTGGCCAGCTGGGAGTGGGAGCCGAGTGCACCAGGGTTACCACCAAGTGCTGGGTGTTTAACGTTTGCATCTCTAAATGAATTTTATACAGTAGACAAGGGCCAGGCGTTTTCTGGGTACAAGGAGGGGGCTGAGGCTAACTAACAGACGTTTGTATTTGGGCTGAGGGCTTTTCAAAGCGTCATTAAGAGTTGATGGGGTGGTTTTCTGGATCCCCTCTAACAGCTTGGAGTCCTCCGTCTACTTAGAAGGGTGATTTATTCTAAAGAGGTAGTTTGGGAGGACATTCAGAAAGTCCTTTGCACAGGGCCTCATAGGGCTGAGGTTCTCCTTGGTGGGCTGAGGTCTGGTCCTGCATGGAGGTACGGGAATGAATTGGTGACTCTTGAAGACCTTGCTGGCATCTAGTTTCTGGGCGCCTTCATGGCCATGTGGAGGTGCCTGTGCGCGTCCGTAAGTGCGCCCGTGAGTGTTCATGTGTGGTTGGTGGGCGGCGCGTGAGGGTGGCCTATGATGGGTGTGTCTGAAGCGCCGGGCTCCCAGCTGTGCCCGCTGCGCCCACTTGTGGCTCCCAGGCGCCGCCAGAAAAAAATGCGCCTTTCCCACCTCTTCCAGGGACGCCGCCCTAAAGGAGGAGGAAGGAAGGCTGGTGACTTGAGGGCGCCGTCTCCGGTCTCCCGAGTGATGGCAGCGCGCGTTGCCTCGCCGCCTCCGCATCTCAGCCCTGGACTACTTACGTCAGGGTAGCTGGGTCCCCACTCTGCGCCGCAGCCAGTGAGCGGCAGGAGAGCAGAGCAGAACGCACCGCAGAAACCCGGCGCCCTCACTGCACGCCGAGCTTCGCCGAGCCCCACGGAGCCAAGAGTCAGAGTCGCCGAGCCCCGGCCGGACGCAGCATCCTCATCCTGTTCCCCGCTGCCGCCGGCCGGACCCGTAGGGCGCTGGGCTTGTCCTGTGCACCCCCGCCATGCACGCTGAGCGTCGCGGCTCTCCGGGACAGCCCTAGCACAGTGAGCACCTGCGCCTGGGCCGGGGCACCTCTCGCTGAAGTAGTTGAGCGTCCGGAGTAGGGGATCACCACGTCGGAGGTGCGGCCAGGACCCGCGGAGTCGGCCCCCGAGCGCGGGGAGCGGGGCCGCCCGCGCCGCTCCACCATTACCTCCCCGGGCGGCAAGGAGGAGCTGGTGGCGGTCGCTTCCCGGCAGTGGCAGCGTCGGCGGCGTGCCTGCCTGGCGGCCGTCGGCGTGCTCCTGGCCATGGCACTGGGGCTGCTCATCGCGGTGCCGCTGCTGCTGCAGGCGACAACCCCCGGGGCAGCGCACTATGAGATGATGGGCACCTGCCGCATGATCTGCGATCCATACAGCGCCGCACCGGGCGGGGGCCCCGTGGGCGCCAAGGCGTCACCACCCGGACCCAGCACTGCCGCCCTAGAAGTCATGCAAGACCTGAGCGCCAACCCTCCGCCCCCTTTCATCCAGGGACCCAAGGGCGACCCCGGGCGACCTGGCAAGCCCGGGCCGCGGGGGCCCCCTGGAGAGCCGGGCCCGCCTGGTCCCAGGGGTCCTCCAGGGGAGAAGGGTGACTCGGGGCGGCCCGGGCTGCCAGGGCTGCAGCTTACGGCCGGAGCGTCCGGAGGTGACGGGGTGGTGGGTGGCGGAACCCGGGGCGGCGACGATTCTGAGGGCGAAGTGACCGGTGCGCTCAGCGCCGCCTTCAGTGGCCCAAAGATCGCTTTCTACGTGGGTCTCAAGAGCCCCCACGAAGGCTACGAGGTGCTCAAGTTCGACGACGTGGTTACCAACCTCGGTAATCACTACGACCCCACTACCGGCAAGTTCAGCTGCCAGGTACGCGGCATCTACTTCTTCACCTACCACATCCTAATGCGCGGCGGCGATGGCACCAGCATGTGGGCGGACCTTTGCAAGAACGGGCAGGTCAGTGACCCTCACTCCCACCCCCACCCCTGTCGGCTCCTCAAGTCCCCGCAGACCCTTGTCCTCACCCGGTGCCCCGAATTGCTTGGGAACCAACGTCCTCTCTTCTCGCTTGCGAGCGCCCGAGCGAGCCCGAGGAGGGAGCGCGCCAGAGCATCCCGCTTCCCAGTGTACCCTGGTCGCGTTCATCCGAATGTAGCGCGGGAGGTTGTGCCCCGAGCGCCCAGAGGCCCGCTACTCAAACTGCTCTCCCTGGCTCCTTGCGCACTTCGCCTGCAGTCCCTTGGGCTCCTAAAGAAGAAACCTTTCTTCTTTAGCTCCTCCTGCGCGCCCAGCTCACTCACTCCTTTGCCCTGCAGTCTCCAGGCTTCCCTGCTAGGTCAGTGTTCATGAGGCCGGATCTCTCCTCTTTCCCGGACTCGCCGGCTGAGAAGAGGGGACCGAGAAGGAGTTAGCTAAGTTGGAGAGAGAAGGTGGAGCCTGGGTGGGAGCGTGGACCCCGGAGCCAAGTGTAGAAGGCGGCCAGGGGGCGCGCCAAGTGGGGGCCGGGTAAGGGCCTAGGCAGAAGTGCCCCAACCCAACCGCTCCCGTGCTCTGCCCCCAGGTCCGGGCCAGCGCCATCGCGCAGGACGCTGACCAGAACTACGACTACGCCAGTAACAGCGTGGTGCTGCACCTCGATGCCGGGGACGAAGTGTACGTGAAGCTGGACGGCGGGAAGGCGCATGGAGGAAATAACAACAAGTACAGCACGTTCTCCGGCTTTCTTCTGTACCCGGACTAGAGTCGCAGGGAGCGCGAGGTGAGGTGGCCTCAGGCCGCCCCATAGCCATGGGGGCGCGCTGTTCCCTGGCAAGGACCACTCTCGCTTCATGACAGTTCTGATACCGTTGGAAAAGACACATTCCTGCTGTCCTCCCTGCCCCGCTCCCGTCCTCAGTGTGTCTGCGACTCACTACGCTCTGGGCAGTGCTCCTGGTCCCTGTCCCCAACCTGGGGAGGGGAAGGGCCACGCCAACGTGGGGAGATGAGCGTGACCTGAACCCCAGAGGTGGTGTGGACAGCGGCAGCGGTGGCGGCAGCAGTTTCCAGACCTGACTGGACTGGGCAGGCGGGGAGGAGTAACTGCCCTCTTCCAGGCCCCCCTCCTTCTCCAAGAGCCCTGAGACCGAGGCCTTCCAATCCTGGCCAGCGAGGTAGGCCAGAATGAGCATGACCTCCCTGGGGCGTCCTTTGAGACTCTGAATACTTGTGCAAATTTCCCTGTCTGTCAGTCAAAACCCCGCCGCTGAAGAACCCCAGCAAAGGGGAAACTCGCTTCTTCACCCGTAGTCCTGACTCAGACTAACTGCGATGCATTAAATTATGTTTCTAGACTACGGGCTCCGATGTTTTTGTCAGGTGGCCCCAAGGCCAGACCTCCAGATGTCCACCTTGGCATAAAGACCTTAACTGAGTCCTGAGTAGCCTCATCTATGCCTGCTTGTCAGCCACTGCCTCGTCCTTGCCACCTGAGGTGGGTGAGAAGATGTGGGGAGATGGAATAGCAGCATCCAACCCTTCCTGGAGTATTTCTCCCCTGAACCAGAGAGGCCCAGTGGAGGTGGGGGAGAGAAGATCAGGTGTAGGCAGGAGAGGAGTGGCTAAATGTCTGAGTTCCCAGCCTTGTGTGTGGGGGGGGGGGAGTCAAAGGGCAGGGGTTTGTAGAGAAGGAAGGGGTAGAGGACACGGAGTGGGAGGTGGGAATGAGCCACTTGTCAGCAGGTCATCTCTGAGATGTTTGTTCCTTAAAGGAAGTGCAGAAGTCCCATTAGGAACAAACCCACCCAGGCACGAAGTATACTCAGCACCTGTCCGTTTGCTCACACCACCAGCTAGGGCCACAGCTCTCAAAAGAGCTGGTAAACTGAGGCAATCTAAGAATCACCCAACTATCTGAATTCACCCAGGACTGTGTGGGGAGAGGTGGTTACAATCCCTTTGTCAGGGACACAGTTTTCTGGGGTCTTCCCTTCGCAAGTGCACAGCGCTATCTATGGGCACCTGCTCTGAGCCCGAATGTCAGCATTCCGCACACACAAGGGAGGAAAACACTCCACCTGGCTTTGATTTACTTTTTTGTTTTATTTTAGATCATTGAATTCCAATAAACAATAAATTATCCATAAAATAACCAGTTAACAACCTGTTAGTACTTACTGAGTTCATTTTGACCAGCTGTTTGAAGAAATGTGTGTACACAGGGGTAACCCCACAGTGTGTACCTGTATAAAGCTGGAGGCACACCCCCCCTCCATTGGATATGCTGTTGTGGTCGTCATCACTAATCCATGTTTCACTTGCACACGTACTCAGGCGTTCAGCAGTCCGTGTGTGTGACTGGGTTACTGGTTGCATGTCAGCCCCCAAATCACACTGTGACTGACATTAGTTCCTGGAGGGTATGAGAGCTGAGGTTCCTATTTAAAAGTCAGTGATACCCCTTGCTCCACATCCTGTCATTGTTGCTATTCCTCTTTATGCTCTTATTTTATTTGAATAATGTTTCATTGTCGTTCACTTGAGTATTAGCAATGATTGCAGTTGCTTGGAGTCCAGGGATAAGGAGCTCAAAAACAGCAAGGTGGAAAAAACATATATATGTGTGTGTGTGTGTGTGTGTGTGTGTATATACATATGTATATTATATACATATGTATATACACACACACACTGTGTGTATATATACATACATACATATATATACACACACACACACATACACATTCACAAAAACCACCATTTCCCCAGTTCTAGACCAAACCTGAACCCCAATTCCTCAGCCACACCCCACCCCTGCTGACTGTGGACCCCAAACCCAGCTGAGCCCAGGAACTGGGGAGGGCGGAGCTGGGCCGCATCTACAGTTGCATACGTATCAATTTCTGATGGCTTGTCGATTGTATCATCCAGAAATGCGATTAAAACCAAATGTCTGAGGCCCAAATGAAGTCTAATTGCTATGGATCTTCAATCCCCAGTGGGCCCCTAATTCTTTTTGACTTATTCTTTTTCTTCCTCCGATGAGATGGAGCTTGCACACAAAGCCCTTGGTTTAAATTTCAAAAATTAAAATTGACATGCAGCAGTGGCTTTCCTGGGAGCAGGAGGAATTTCTAAGGAGGTGCCAGCGCCCAGCTTTATACTCTGCATTAAGAAGCAATTTGTACTTCTAACAAAACCCCCACTGCTCCCCTTTGGTGGAAGGGCAGTAGAAACGCCTTGCCTGGGTCTGGCTGTTCATAATACTTAGACAAATTTGAATCTGAGATTCCTCCATCTGTATTCCCTGGTGCAGACAGGCTTCTTGCAATTCTAATGCCGGGCTGCCGGGAGGTGCTGCCAGAGGCGTCAGCTGCTAAGAGGGTGACAGATTGATGAGGCAGCCGGCAGGAGGCAGGGCCAGCTCAGGAGCACCCTCTTTCTGTCTGTGCACTCTCCATGTCCCAGACAGGACCCCGGTGGTCTGCTGAGGTCCATGACCCCATGATCTTTCTGGAGGACTCCCTGAGAAGGAAGCAGGGACTAGGCTTCCCATTCCCATCACCTTTGTTTGCCATCATCCTTGGGGTGCACGTAGAATGCATGAAAACCTTTGTCCCAAACACTTATCATTCTTGCTTCTAGTTGAGTAGAGAGTATCATTCATCATATTTATAAAGAATTGTTTAAATTTCCTAAATGCTTTCAGGTCCATTTCTAACTGTGTTCTTAGGTTGGAATCACCATGCTGGCATCTCTCAGGAAGTAAGGGAGGTATTATTCTGTCCATGTGGGAGGTGGGGAAACAAGGGCTCAGAGAGGTCCAGTGACTGGTCCATGTTCACAAAACTTGTAAGAGACTGAGCTGGGACTTGAACCCAGACCTCCAGGCCAAGTCTCTGCCTGACTGCATAGATAGGCACATTCAGCTTCCAGAGTTCCTAAGCCTTTGAGAGGAAAGCAGATGGGCGAGGCTCACTTCCCATCCCTTCTTCTCTGCAGGGCATTGCAGGGCCCTCTGCAGTGTTAGATGAGAAGAACCAGCTCTGATTCTTTGGCCCTGGACTCTCTCAGAAAGCACCCACTTCTGAGGAATTTGGCTGAATATCCTGGCCTTGGGGTCAGAGTTGATGGTCCAGCAGGACCCTTAGGTCACAAACTCCAAATGCTTCCTCTGGACCTGTCTCCACCAGCAACCCCCTACGCTTAGGGCCCACTGACCCTTTCTCCTGTAACAGCTCTCTCTTCCCCCTCTTGGGGTGGGGAGGGGACATCTTGAAGGTACAGAGTTTAGCTGAAGTGAGCATGGCTCTCCCTGATTGGCAAGGGTGCTCTTTCTTCAATCCCAGGGTCTGCTTCTATGTGACTCATTTTTTGCAAGACTGCCTGAGTGCATGAGATCCTTACTAGCCCTGGAAATTCAGATAGATGTTATGGCTTCTGCTACATTTTCTTCTAATCTGTGGGAGCAGATGGTTCTCTTGGGCACAAAAGACAAAACATCAGGCATCCCTCTGCATTAAGCCATGGTCCCACCATGCAGGGACCACATGGTGGATTGTGTAGACCAGTTGCTCCAAACTTCACTGATTCTGTTGAGCAAATGCTTCGAAGCACTCACACTCAATATGTGTTTTTGGTTGATGAATAACTTATGTATCCTGTCAATCTGTACCTTTAAAAAATTCTATCTTTTTTGTATTTATATTCATCAGAGGACTTGTACATTCAAGTCAGTATCCATATTGCAGCTGGCTAACCAAGGCTGGAGAGGGTCTCCTCTCATGGGCACAAAAACAAACAAGAGTTGATCCATGTGTTTCCCTTCAGCTTGCCATTTTTCCAGAATCTTAGACAAGAAAATTTGTTCTTTCATGAGTTATAGGTGGGGCTGTGCACTTTAACTCTTGGAGTGCACAGTTTTAATCTATATTTTAAATATTAGCAATGCTTGACTTTCTCTCTTTTTTAGATTTAAAGTAAATAAAATTACAGTTGCAATATTTCCTTCTTACACCTTATTTTGAAGCTCTGCTGCTGGCATTGGAACCCTCATAGAATCAGGATGAGCCAGGGTGCAGGACAGGGCCACTATGACTATTGAGGAGAATGAACCTGGCAGGTGAAAGTGGGGGATTTTGGAGAAATGTTTTGGTCTCCTGTTACCGTCATATTCTAATGAAGGAGAGCACTTCCCAAAGAAGCATGCATCATAGCAGCCATTGCAGAAAGTTATATGAGCAGAAGCTTAAAAAAATAAGTTTTATTATAATAATTCCAAAAATAATCAAAAGTAGAAAGAAGAGAGTAGGAGCCCCCACATGCCTGCCACTTACTGCATCACAGTCAGTCAGGCAGAACTACAGTTGGTGTTTATTCAGACTTTATGATGTGCCACAAATTGGTATGAGGGCATAGCTGCTTCCTCATGACACTCTGGAAAAGTAAGTATTGCTTTCATCCTACCTTACAGATGAGGAAACTGAGGCTCAGAGAGGTGAAATGATTTGCTCAAGGTAAGGACCAAGGTTTGTCTGACCCCAGAGCCCAGACTCTTCTGGGAATATGGCCGAGACAGGGAAATGAGTCCTTACAAAGGAATCACAGTACAGGCTCATGGGTATGGCAAGCTGTCGCAGTCCCGTCCAGCAGGACCGCGTGTTGTTGTGGATTGCTTGTCCTATATCCCCGACAAGTGACGAACAAGTTCACGTGGACTAAAGGAATCCGGTGGAGAAAAGGGATGTGATGGCTGATTTCTCAGAGAGAAAAAAGCCCTCACTCCTGCCTCAACAGGTTTTCATTGATACTCTAGGTACATTACATCCAGGATGGTTCTCATTAACTATGCACAGGTTCACTTTAGGTGGTTACCATAACAAAAGAAAGAAGGTCGCCAGTAGCTTCAAAGAGAAAGGTCATCTACAAATGTAAAGGAGAGAAGGCTGGGCTGTTTACATTCCTACTTGGGAAGTCTAGCACAAGTCACAGTAAACTTCTGCAGTTTCCATCCCAGGTGAGGGAGTTTTTGCAAGAGCAAGTTTCAAAGAGGCCTAGGGACAATGCAGGCCCGATTCCCCACGGGAAACCTATCCACAGATGTCATCCGCACACCACACGCATCAGGACTGCATTCAGATCCAGAGCTGAGTCATGGGTCACGTCACACACGAATAGGTTCCCCATAACAAGCCTCCCCTCTGAGTCAAGCACTATAAGGTGAATCTGGGGCCAAAGCCATTCTGTGGAGGTCTCCTAAGTGTCTGCTCCCTCGGGTACCGTAATTGGGCTCTCTCCACGACTTCTCCCTCTCTGCCTCCTTGCTGCTCCCTCTACTTGATCCTCTCCTCTGGGTCAGCTCCTACCCCTCAGCTGGCTTATCACTTCTGGTAGCCCCCAGCTCTCAACCTGGTGCCCAGCAGTTTCCTCTTCTCCTCTTCCCTGAAGGTCCATGGAACCCTGATCTTTCTTCCCTTGGTGCCTGTCACACTGCTGTAATCTCATGTTTTGGTTGTCTGCCTTCCTAATGATAATACTTCACAAGGGCAGACCCTGCATCTGTGTGGGTCACCTCTGACCGCCCCACCCCCTGAAATTAGAATGGTGCCTGGTACACTGTAACTGCTCAGTAAATATTTATGAAATGGATGGATGGGGATCCAAACAGGGTAGATCTTAGAAAGTTTTCCACCTGGGTGTCTGACTTGATAGCGAGATCAGGGGAGATCTAAGCAAGATGAATACTTCTCTTAACCAATGGGCCCCCACCCCCCTCCACCCCTGGTCCTGAATTTGTAAGGTTTAGGTCAGTGGGAAGACAGTGTGCAAAAAGGCATATATTTCCACCTTCAAGGCCCTTTTTGTACCTCCACATGACCACTGCCACCCTGGGCTGTTGCAGGGCTGCTTTGGGCCCCCTCCCCAGGGCATCCAGGATGTTGCTTAGTCTTCTGGGGCTGCTTGGCAGTAGCCTCACTTCCAGTGGTGTCTCTCAGTTGGCGCTTTTGCTGTTGAGATTCTTTTATTTTCCTCAAATAAATAACATCTTTTGAAAAACTGTTGATGTGACAGGCATTTACAAAAATGTAAACAAGTTATATAGAAATATAAAACAGAAAGTAAAAATTCCCTCCCTCCTTATGCAATCTCCTTCCCCAGAAATAATAAAGAATATAACACTCTAAACACTGTTCTGTAATGGCTATTTCCTGCAATGATCCTCTTGAACAAGTCTCTTTTGACTGAGGTGTATACCCCATTGTATCACTGACCATGAACTTCAGTGGGTTAAATGAACTGGGAGCTGTCCCTGGTTTTCCTGCTCTAGCAAAGGTACAGCCTCTGTGAACAGCATTGCTCTTCCTCTTAGATACAGGCCATCCACTTCTGCCCTCGTGTGGGAAAACCCCACCTTACTTTTAAAGCCACATAAATGGCCTGTTTTTCCAATTTACAGGTTACTCAAGTGCTTCCCTTCCTTGGGTACTCATTGTCTACCTCTTGGTATATTACCCACGTCAGTAGTCCCTGAACTGGGAGTGAGTGAATTAAGGAAAGAGATCAACACAGCTAGGCCAGTTTTGCTTCTGGTGGCACAGGGAGAAGGAAGGGCCTCCTGGCTCTGTGTGTGTGTGTGTGTGTGTGTGTGTGTGTGTGTGTAGGGGGCAGGGGTCATTCTGTGCTCCAGTTAGGATGGGCCTTGCTGCTGCCTGTGTTTTGCTTCCAGCTTTTCAAACCTCGTGAAAGATGCACTATATCTGAGGGAGGGTGAAGGTTCATGGAGGCATGGCCACTAGGGTTTAGGGCCTGATGGTCCCCGGGGATTTCCTAGAGGAAATACCATTCTTGATTTTGATTCTTGTGCAACTGACTGGCAGAGCTGTGCTTTTTAACGGTGTGTTTCTGCTTCCCCACAAGGGCTTTCGTGGGAATTAGTAAATGAATTCTCTTTCTTCAGGTGGAGGCCGAGTTTCACAGGGTCACAGTTTCCTGAGTGCAAAGGAAGCAGGAATCTGACTCCCATTGATTACTCTGTTGTCCCCAGGCCTGAGGTTTGGAGAAGGGCCCCCTTCCCCTCTCTCCTCCTCCATTACAGTCCTGGGTGCAGGGCTGGGTGCTGCTGCCTCTTCCCAGGCATCGCACCTGGGAATGGGAAGATAAGGAAAGACAGGATGGTCCGCTCTGACGTCCAGGGACTCCTGGCCAGCTGCAGAGATTGACGCGGGCACAGGGAAGCCAGCCACTCTGGGAATCTGACCTGTGCCCTGCAACGAGACTGAGCAGTGAGCAGCAGCTGAGTGCACCGAAATAGCCCAGCCCATTAAAAGCCAGGTTGCAACGCATAGTGGAAAGAGAAAAATAAAACGTGGTTTTAACCTTTTTCCATTTTTTTATTCAGCTGAGCTTTTTATCTGTGTTATCTTGCTTAATTTCATCCATGAAGGAAATTAAGGGTCAGCTGGTTAAATGGCTCAAAAGTTATGGCCATCTGTGAGGCACAGAGAGGGCGAGTGATTTGCCCAAGATCATACAGCAAAAGTTTCCCCAGTCTGAGGCCCAGGTCTGTCTGACATGAAGGTCCTGCCTCTCGTAATCCAATGCCCTGTTATAATGGCCTGCCGGGTATTTGAGGCTTGTCACATAACCTCTCTAAGCAATGATTTCTTCTTCTAAAATGCCACCTATTCCTTAAGACGAATGGGTGAACGAATGAGCTAATGGAAGTCACTGTGTTAATGGGAAGTGCTCAATAAAAGTCCCATTTGGAAGGAGAGGGGGCAGGATTTCAGTGTCAGTAGCTGGCATTTACGAGCACACCAGGGGTTTAGGAGCCACAGCGGGCATTTCCCAAACGTGTCGATAATCCTTTCAGTAAGTCTGTGAGGTAAGAATAATCGCACCCATTACACAGATGAGGAAGTGAGAAGACATTATCAACAACTGTGTGTCAAAGCCAGGATTCAACCTGGCGCCTTTACCACCGTCCAGGCCTTGGCCTCCTGGAGAGGAGGACCCCATGGGAAGCACTGCTGAGCTGGTTCCCATATGTTGGTATGTGTGCAGTGATCTGGTGCATATCCTGGCTAGATCCTTTGTTGACTCCCTGGATAATAAGCCCCTGCATAATTGGGCCTGGAGCTGTAACTAAGTCTCACAGTTCTGCTACATGAATATGCAAACTCCCATTGACTCCCAGCTCTATCACCACTGATTTCAAATTGACAGGCACATCCTGGTGGCTCAGGGCCTGTCGCCATGCATAGTAAGAGCACCTGCTAATCCCCGTTGAAACTCCAGGGCTGGGTGAGAGGGTACACTGAGGGCATGCAGTCCAGGCCACAGCCTCTTTCAAGGCTTGCCTTGCTTCTGTGAAATCAATATGGATTTTGCAAGTCTTTGGAAAGCGGCCTTCTTCTTTTTTTCCCCAGCTGTGGGATGCACATGGAAGCTCAGACCCTGCCCAGGGACACAGAGTCTGATGGCAGAAATCTGCTGGCCTTCAGACTTTGAAACCCAGCTTTACCACATGTTCCGTTCAAAATCTGCTTAATGGGTGTTCACTGTGCTCCTGGCACTGTGGCAGGGTACCTGATTGCTACCGTTGTTCAGTCTGGCTGGTGACAGTGTTACAGGACAGACCTAGGGAGTTCGAATGATACACTATTACCGAATGGACCCTCCCTTTCTGCTCCAGGGGTCCCCCCTCCCCGTTCTAGGTTCACCTTGCCTGCCACCAGGGAAAGACATTTCTCAATGCCAGAGATTGGTGAAAAGGAAAGTGATTATTTATATAAAAAGTTATACAGACTTAGAATAATGACTTAATGTCTTCATTAAAATACTAAAGACCTTTAGAACACCCACAAACACACAGAACTTCCTTCCCCCTCTGTCCAGTCCGGGTGCCGTATCTCAGGAAAAGAAATAGAAATCTGTGGCTCAAGCAGCCCCTCGGTTCCGGCACCATCAGCTGTGTCACCGCTGCCATCTTCAGTTAATCGAAATCCACGTGGCACCTTCTCCTGGCCCACCAGCAAGAGTCCTTTCACCTCTTTCCTTCCAGGCAAAGTCTCTCCTGCTTCCTAAGCCACATGGCAAAAAGGGTGCACCCTAAAGTTGGTGGTTCGCCCCTGCTAAAGCCACGTGGTCCCAAAAAGACCCCGCATGACTCCCGTGCCTGGGTTTAAATCCCAGCGCCAATCTTCCTCTGCCGCACCATTTCCGACTCCTCCCAAAATTGGCCACAGCTGCCAGCATTTCCATATTTTTCCAGCTTTACTGGGCTGCCATAGTAAGTCTGGGCAGGTGTGGCTCTGTGGTGTGGAGCCAATCATCTCCAAGCTCTAACGCAGGCTCTGTAACCAGGGGGAGTTGCCTCCCAGTTGCATCCTGGGTGGAAGTCACTCCCATCCCCCTGGCTCAAAGCATGGCCACAGCTATTTAACATATCCATGACACCAGTTAAAAGTTATAGATATGTTAAATGACCATTCTAGAGGTTATCTGCAGAACTGTTGCTATTCAAAACCACTCTCAATGGCCCTGCTCCATGCGTCCCATCCCCCAGTTCAGACTTGTGGGGGTGAGGACATCCTATATATATTTTTCTAATATTTCCTGGACACTGAGTTCTGGACCCCATTACAAATCCTTATTTACCCCCTCTCCCCTTGGCTGCGCCCTGTTAAAACAGGAAAAATAATTATCAGTGATAACAGAGATAATACTCCTTCGAGTACCTACTGGGAGGCACACACGACTTGAGTGACCTCATGTGAAATCCTCTGTGGCCCCACAATATGGACGTTATTCTTTCCATCTAAAGCCGAGGGACTGGGACTTGAGAAGTTAATTGATCTATGCTACAGCCCCATAGCTAAGAAATGGTGAAGCCTGAGTTCAAGCCCTGATCTCTCTGGCCACAATGCACAGCAGAGATGCTGAGGTGTGTGGAGAGACTTTGCACACATGAGGAGGGATTGCTCAGATGGTTCCTCTAGGCACAGAGGGGCTCCATCTGGAAGCTAGAAGGCCAGGAATGGTTAGAATAATCAGGAGTAATGCCATATGAATTATAGTCATCATCCTTTTTTACAAAAATAAATTTAAAAAATTTAAACTTTTCTTTTTTTAAGATTTATTTTATTTTTAGACAGAGGGAAAGGTAGGAAGAAAGAGAAGGAGAGAAACATCAATGTGTGGGTGCCTCTCATGCACCCCCTACGGGGGGCCTGGCCTGCAACCCAGGCGTGTGCCCTGACTGGGAATCAAACTGGTGATCCTGTGGTTCACAGGCTGGCACTCAGTCCACGGAGCCACACCAGCCAGGGCTAGTCATCATCCTTAATGGGCTTATAATGAGGCTGAGCAGAAAAGACACACACACTAAAAATCTACTCGTTATTTATTAATTCTTTGAAAATTTATCAAGTGCCTACTCTATCTATGTTGAGCTTTGTGCTGGGCCCCAGAGTATAAAATGTCCCGAGATGCATCCCAGCCTGGCAGGAACTCTCAGTGGAGGAAAGGAGGCAGACCAGGGCCCAGTCCAGGAAAGTGTCACCTGGAACAGAGAGAAGACAGCAGCAAGAGGGGAGTCAATGAGCTCAGAGTGCCATTCTAGTGGGAAGGGATCAGGATGGATAAAGGCATGGAAGTGGGGCTTGCCTCTGGAAGGGGTCTCCTGGAGCCTTTCCTTGCGTGAGCGTGTATGTGTGTGTAGGTTTATCGTGGTCAGAGTCCTTGTATGTGTGTGTATTTGGGTGCTTGTACATATTGAGGGGTGGTGATAGAATCAATTGCAATGGTGCAACCTGGCCCAGAATCCCCCATTACTTGGGCCCTTCTTACCTCATACTGGAAAGATGGAAGAATTTTATGCCATTGGGTCACTGCCCTTGCTCTCAAAGTGTATAATAAATGTTGTGTCTGACTCGCTTTGAAATGTGTTTGTAGTTTGTATTTGGGTGGGTTAGAGAGGGGGCATGCAGGGCTGAGGGCTGGATGATTGGGGACTGAGGGGCTGGGGACAAAGAATATCTCAGAGCAGGGACTGAAGTTGCCTAAAGGACGGAAAGCAAGATGTTCTAGAAACACAGGTGCAGATACCTGGACAGGTAGCCGCAGCAACTTAACATTTTTATGGACTTGATTTGATGGATGTTTTCTAAGGCACTTGGGCAGCTACTTTCTCTCATTTGCAGTGGTGCTCCAGCCCCCACACTCACCAGCATGGTGAGATTACAGAGCGCTCCTTCCCATTTGATTTCCGTAATGACACTGGTCACTGGGTAGGTTGGCTATGACATCTCCATTTATCCAAGTGACTGGCATCAGAGCACAAGAAGCTCCCCACTTGTAAAGCTGAAATTGTGAGGCAAAGCTCAAGATCTCTCCGACCTGTACATGAGGTAGCTGGGGACCTGGCTTCTCCCTGGGACACAACCCAAGGTGCTTCTGACACCTCTGCGGGATGGTGAGAGTTTGGGGCACAGCATGCCTTTTACCTTGAATTTGGATATGCCATCTGCCATGTGTGGGATCTGTCTGAGCCCTTGTGTGGCCCCTGGCCACAGGTTGTACCCTCTGCTCAGTTGGCCACCTTTGCTGAGGGGTGTGTGGATGGTACTGCATGTGCACCCCCCTTTCTGGAGGGGCACTTCATGAGTCCTACACCATGCAGCTGTGTTGGGAGGTTTGGCTGCAGAAGGAGAAACTTAGGCCTATGTCTACTCTATTTCTGCTGGTGAGTAACTATTGGAGGGGAGGGCTTCCTGTGGAAATAAAGGATGCTCTCAGCCTGGTGCACAGGAGGAGGCACTTTCACAGCTGAGCTCTAGGACCTGAGGGTTGTGAGGGCTTGTCGCTAAGATGTGTATTTTGGGGAACTGGCTAACTAGTCCCCAGTGCCCGCCGCCAGCTGTGGGCATATCGCTACACAAATGAGGTTGCCAAGTTGGAGAGTCTGTGGTCCCAGCTCTCAAAGAACAAGCAGTTGTTTCTACTGTGTGAGCCGACATCACTCCATGGGTGTTTGCTGGCAGCTGCTGGGGTCCTGGGGCCCAGGGGCCCAGGGGTCCAGGGGCCCAGATGCCCAGGTAGAGTTTTCCTAATTTACTCCCCATCATTGCCATTCCAGGCAGATGGGCAAAGGAAGTCCGAGCACTTTCAAATGATAGTCCCCTCAGCTCCTTCCTTGGCAAACTTCCTGTGTCAACCAGTGCTTATAGAATAATCTCCAAGTCCTAAAGCCAGGGGACTGGTGGATCTTGCTTCAGCCCTACCTCCTCCAGTCACCTCTCTCCCTCCACCTTGCTCTCTGGCCAAATGGGGTTTATTGTTCCCTAATAGGAGCTCTTTTTGCTTCTATGCAAGATTGAGTCCCAACTGAGGAGAAAATTTGAGAAGATGCCAAAAGATCCTCAGTAATCAAGATAAGTAATTTTTATGCAACATTGAAAACATAAAAATCAATGCGATCCTGCCCTGGCTAGGTGGCTTAGTTGGTTGGAGCATCATCCCATGCACCAAAAGATTGCAGGTTTGATCCCCAGACAGGACACGTGCAGGAGGCAACTGATCCTATGTTTCTCTCTCTCCCTTTCTTTCTCTCTAAAATCAATAAGCATATCTTTGGGTGAGGATTAAAAAAGTCAACTCAATCCATAAGAAACAAAATATCAAACTTTTAAATAAAGATGCCATCAGTTCAGGAAAACGGACGCATCATCTTGGGGGTGGATTCCTGATTCCTATTTGATCCCAGACAAGCACCAGACTGGGGGAGGGGAAAGAAAGAAGAGGAGAGAGGGAGAGCTAAGAGTTCAGAAATGGGATGCTCGACTGTGTTCATCTTTACCTCCTGCTACTAATCACCCATTGTTTACTGAGCACTTCCTCAGTGCCGGGTACCAATTTGTACACTTTTTACTTGTGGTCTCATTGGTTTCCCTGCAGAGTCAGGCGTCATACCACTCATTTCATGGACCTGGAAACTGAGGAGTAGATCAGGCAGCTTGCCCGGAGTCACACAGCTGGAAGGGGTGGAACTGGAACTGGCATCCAGGTCTGTCTTCGAAGCCTGTCCTCCTCCCAGATATCATACAGCATATCGCCCCTGAGGGATACTTTTACTTTTATTCTTACTTTTCTCCCTGTCCCAGCAATGATGTTACCTATATTAATAGGTGAACTTTACCAGACCCTTGCTATGTGTCAGGTACTCTTCTAAGTGCTTTAAACATGTTATCTCATCTAATCCTCCCAACCACCAAAGAATGGTGTAAGAATTATACCCATCTTATATATGAGGAAATTGAGGCACAGAAAAGTCAAATGGGCTGACCAAGGTCCCAGAGACAGTAAGTGGCAAAACCATCACAGGCTGGTACCAGAGCCCCATCCTTCTTGCTGAGTAAGGTGCTGCTCAGGATCAGGACTGCCCCTGCCCACGTGCTGAGGTACGGGGAGACGTGGGTAATGCCACCAACCCTGGTCTGGAGCCTCACAGAGTCTCCTACAGGCACCCAGGCTGCTGCCTTTCCCACCCACTCCCACAGAGGCCCCTTCCTCTGTGGCTGCCACGCTGAGTAAAAGCCCTCATCTTCGTGGAAGCCTGCCAGGGGGACAATGAAGGCATTCAGGGGCCGTTATTTATTTATTTCTCAATAAAGAAACTTCATGAATAGATGGATATTTATTCACCTAATTCACTTTTGCAAATGCAGTGTCCTTCAAAGGATGATTTGTTTGCTGAGTGAGGCTGAGGCGGGAGGTTAAAAATAGCTCCTGGCAGTACCGTATTTCTCAGTAAATCACTGTTGATAATTTAATAATAAAATTAGTCTTACATCAGGTACCAGATAACGCTCCTCTGACATGCAAATTGAATTCAGCTTCCTACCCAACTTGGGCCATTTGTGAAGCTACAAATTCAGCAGCCTCAGTTTTGGGGACACTAAATTTAGAGCCTTTCTTTCCTGGGTCAATAGGAGTGCCTCTGAAATGCCTCTCTCACTAATGTGGTCATTTGTAATATTCACCAAGTTCAGAAAGTAGACTCCTGGCCTTCCTGTCACTTCAGAGCTGGCATGTTCAGCAGGATGGAAGAGACAGCCTGTGCACACCTGCCCAATTTGGCAAGATCGCTCTAAATTACTTTGCGTTCCTGGGCAGAGGGGCTGTCTCCCACAAGGTGATTTCATTTCCTCTCAATGAGAGTTTCACGGCCACCTACTATGTGCTAGGTCCCCTAGTAGGTGGTGCTGTGGCAGAGATGACCTAGGAGTTCATACATGGTGTGGTAGAGCAAGAGACATGTCATAGGGCATCATGGTATAAGGACAATGCAAAAAGCATGAACAAGATCTATGTCGGCACAGCAGAGGGAGGGGCTAATGTCACCTGTGAAGGAAAGAACACGTGATCCAGGAAGTCTTGCCTTCAAAAGAGACACCTGTACTGGATTTTGCAGGATGAATAGGAGTTTTCTGGACAGCTGGGCAGGAGTTGGCAGCACAGGAGAGCACATTCCAGGCAAAGGACATGGCGTATACAAAGATGTGGATGCATAAGGCTGGGTACTGTCCAGAGAAATTAAAATTAGTTTTTTGTAGCCACATACTAGCAAGAGGGAGGCTGAGGAGTTCAGTGGGGGGCCACATGGCTTGTGTGACATGAAAGGGAGCTGAGGTGTTCTTCTGAAGGCGTGGGGAGCCAGGGAAGCATTGTAGGCAGGGGAGATGTCAGGTCGGATGTCCATGCTGAAAGATCTTCCTGGAAAGTGTGCAGGGAGGGTGGAGGGAGAAAGGCAAGATGATTTCATCGTCCTTTAAAGAGTGAGCACCCCATTTTCTATAGGACAATTTGGGTACTCTGTGAATGATGCAGGACACGGGCTGAGGAACAAACAGGAACTAGAGAATGAAGAGGGCAAGGAAAAAAAGAGCTGTCCAGGAAGAGCTGACCGGGAGTGAGAGATTCTGTCCTGAGTCCTCTGGGGGAGCCCTGGGTGAGGTGTTCAACAAGCCCCTCTATTTGTGTGACACGCGCCATTTACAAACCATTTCCACATTGATCATGTAATTTGACCCAGACCACAATCCTCTGAGATTGGCAAGGCAGTCACTGCGACTCCCATTTTACAGATGAGGAAACTGAGGCTCAGAGGGGTAAAATGACCTCCCCAAGGTCACTCAGCTAGAAAATGATAGAACTTGACTCCAGATCAAGTCCTCTTAATTTTTAGTCCAGGCTCTTTTGGGTATAATTCTCAGTTTAATGAGTTGGGCACCTATAATGATTTTACACATTGGGAATAGGAAATAGAGGGTTAAGAGTGACTCACTCAAGGTCATATAGATGACCCAAGGCCTGAATTTAGATTTTGCTCTCCTGAGGCTCCATGTACTCATCCACTCATTCACTCATCCATTGCATTGTCACTGCCATCTGGCACCACCCTTCTGTGGCCTTCAGTCCTCATTCACTGTTGCTGGGCACGCTGGCCTCCCTGGCATCTTGTAGCTAGCCAAGCATTCTCAAGTTCATGGCCTTTGCCCTTGCTGGCCTCTGTCTGAAATGCTTTCCCCGCAGATATCAGCACAGCTCCTTCCCTTACTTTGTTCAGGTCCCCACTGAAATGTCCCCTCTCAGAAGGGCCTTCTCTGACCTCCTGCTTATGCAGCATGTCCCTTGCCCCATTCCCCTCTCCAACTATGGTTTTCTGTACAGCATTTGCCCTTGCACCACGTTTTCTTCACTTGTGTAGTGTCTGTCTCCCCCACTAGAAAGTAAGTTCCAGGAGGGCAGGGACCTGGTTTGCTTGTGCACTTCACTTCTGTCTCGTTGCATTTGGTAAATATCTGTTGAGTGAATGCATGCTGAGTGCCCCCAGATGCATGGTCCTGTCCTTGGATCCAAGATGATCTCTCTCCACAGGAGCTAATTCACGGTGTGCTGGGGACATAGGTTCTCAGGCTTTCACCAACTTGCCAGTGTGACGAAGGCCCTACCAATGTATGTGAGAGCTTTACTCAGAGATGGAAGACAGTCAGGGACTCTGTCCACTGCAGCAGTGGTTGATGGTGGAGGAAGTAGAATGTGTAGAGAACTCAGGCTCTGACAGGTGGCCTTGCCCATGGTACGCTCAGGTGCACTTTAGAATGAATGCAGAGCATCAGCAAATGTAGAGATTGCATCTGAAATGGAAAATGTGCAGATTGCATCTAACATGGCCCGGAAGATCAACCTTCATTACAGACAGTCTGTGGTACTTGCTCATGGCCAGAGCTATGGGTCTCAGTTTGCCAAGTAACAAAGTGATTGGAAACTTCCTGCTTTTATGTAGCTCATGAAGCTTGACATTTCTGTCACTCCTTACAGGAAAGTCAGGTCAGCCTGGAATTCGCATTCCTTTCTTCTCCTTGCTAAGTGCTCAGCTCTGTGCTGGAATGGGGGATGCTGGAAATCTCCCCCGCTTTTCTCCCTCCAGAGTGGCTGGGGCCTAGGGCTAAGGCCCCCTTGGCTTCAGAGAGTCCAAGTGAGGCACAAAGGACTTGCCCAGGAACAGGCAGAGTTGCAGTCCTGAAAGCTGGCTCTAGTAAATGCAAGCAGATGGCAGTACATTTTATTACATAATAAAAGGGCTTTTAAGAAAAATACAAAAATGCTCAGGAGAAAATTAAGAGGGAAAAAAGGAAGATGATGGAATTGATGAAGAGCTCTCCATCAGTGCCTAAGAAGAATCAGTTTCAATGACATGCTCTTGCAGGAATTAGAATGGTGGGATGGGGATGCGGTGCAAGCCTCTTCGCTGTGCATATTTCCCACCCATGCCCCACTCTGGAAACCCCTGTTCTCAGGTTCCTGCCCAGCTCCACTCAGCTGTGAAACTGCCACCTCAACTTTAACAAGTTCAAAAGAAAATTCTGAACCCCCTCACCAGAACTGATGGCTAGCTAGTAGATACAAGTAGGGCTATAATTGTGGGTTAAAATACTTACATATTGTATTTAAATACTTACATATTAAAAACTTTAATAATGATTAATAAATAGCCATTGCCCCAAGGCACCGCAGCTGGCCTGATCTCTCCTCTGGGACCCTTGGACCTCCCCATGTGACAGCTACTGAAGGGTCAACCACTGGCACGATTAGAATATTTGAGAAAGTCTCTTCTGACTGGTCAGTGTCAATGCCAATGGATTTCTAAATATATCGATGGTCCCCCCTGATCCAAGCTTCTCACTCAGACCCACAACCTACTCTTCCTCTCCAGTGCATGTGAATGGCATGCCATCAACACAGGTGTGCAAGAAAACATCTGGTGGGGGGGGTCATAGATGTATCCCCATCCCATCACACACCCACATACACAAGGCAGACCCAGGGTCTTGCATCAGCTCTAAGACTCCCTAGGTCAGGCACTGGGCTTGCCTGTTCACTGCTGAACCCCCAACCCAGGGCCTGGCATTCAGTTGGTTCTTGATAGATGCACTGTGGTTGGTTGAATAATGCACCAAAGATATCCACAGCCTACTCTCTGGGAATCCAGAACCTGTGAAAGTTACTTTATATGGAAAAAGGAATTTTGCAGATGAGATTAAATTAAGGACTTTGATAAGGGGGAGATTATCCTGGATGATCCAGGTGGGCCCAATGTAATCTCAAAAGACCTTAAAAGAGTGAGGCAGAGGGAGCTTTGAGACAGAAGAGGAAAAGGCCGTGTGATCATGGAGGCAGAGATGGGAGTGATGCAGCTGCAAGCCAAGGAACACTGGCAGCTTCCAGCAGCTGGAAGAGACCAGGAACAGATACTCTCCTGGGTCCTCCAAAGAAACCAATCAATCTCGCTGACACCTTGATTTTAGCCCCCGGCCCCAGCCCCAGCAAGACTCAATTCAGATGTCTGGTCCTCAGAACTGTGACAGAATGAGTTTTGGTTATTAAAAGCCACTGATTTTGTGATAATTTGTTATAGCAGCCATAGGAAGCTAGTACTCACACCCCACTCATTTTAACTGTCTGGTAAGTCCAGGTAGGTGATGACACTGTGGCTAAGAAAACTACTCAGGGCCGTGGTCCACAATCTTTCGCAAATACAAAACCACTCATGTTCCTCTCACCCCTTCTTTGTCCTGAAAACTTCATCCTGGCTCCCTTTTACTTGGGTTGCCTGAGGCTTTGAGCTGGCACCAGGTCCTTGTGACTGCCCCTGCTGGCCCCTGGGGTCCTGTTCTCCCAGTTCCCCACATACCCCACGTGCCACTCAAGCCAAAACACTGACAATTACATTTTTCCTAGTCTCATGCTACACACTCTAACTCCTTAGTGCCTTAGTCCTAAAACGTCACTATTGCTGGGGAATTACCTTCCCCTTGTTCTTAAAGCCAGGCCAGGAGTCCCCCCCTGCTAGCCCTGTGGCTTGGTTCCTGCCTCCATAGTCCATAGGGTTGTCCCCACCACAGTGCCGACTGAACTGAGACATTGTTCGTGTCCTTCACCACTTGGGAGGGGTGCCCCCATGCTGAACCTACAACCTTCTCCAGCCCTCCCCTCCTGCTGACCTTCAGTCCCAGGTGGGGCTCATATCCAGCTGGCCACAGCTGGGGCTTGTGACTTACATTCAGTGAAATATGGCTCAGTGATTTCCATCCATCTGGCAGAGCAGGTGTGGGCACCTGTGGCTTGTCTGAGCCTGCTGCAGATCCACCATGGGGAAGAAAGATGCCCGAGCTCCTCAAGTCTGCTCCTGGTACCTTCTAGGTACTTACTAGCATATTTTAGTTACAAATTAGAGAAAACATATTTTCAACCTGCTGTTTTCTCCTATAGTCCTATGGGGATTTGTTTTTCTTAGTATCTGACATTTTCTAGATAATACATATGAAGGGGGGCCCCAAACCCCCAGAATTTATTCATAAAAATTGTGTATTCAAGGAACAACTATAAAGGACACATGTACAAAACCAAGGGGGGGGGTGAAAGAAAGGGAGAGAGGTGAGTTTGTCTGGGGTGGGGGGGAGTGGAGGGGGGTAAATGTACACAAATGTAATCGAACAACAATAAAATAATTTAACAAATAAAAAATAGATGTTTGCAATTGCAGAACTTGAAAAAAATTGTGTATTCATTGTTACATGTTTAAACTTCAGTCACCTTCAAAGCACTCTCCATTTGGTGCAATGCACCTATTGAGACATTTTTCCCACTGCTCAAACCAGTTTTTGAACTCATCAATTTTGATGTCTTTTAGTGCCTCGGCTGATTTTTTTCCACCTCTTCCACATCAGCAAAACATTTCCCTTTGAGAACTTTTTTTGTCCAGGTAAACAAAAAAAAGTTGGTGGGGTGAGATCAGGTGAATAGGAGGGTAGGGCATGAGGGTAATGCTGTCTTTGGTCAAAAACTACTGAACACTCAGCGTGGTGTGGGCAGGTGCGCTCGTAAATCACCCATCGTAAAATGGGCAAATGCATTGAAAGAGTCTCCAAAAAAATTCACTGAAGCCAAACGCAGCCTCTCACAACAATACCAACTGGTACACTGACACAGATGGGTTCCTAGGACACTCACCTAGTGAGGAAGCTTATACTACAGGAAGTTGACCCTCCAGAAGGTAATTCCTTTTTTTCTGGGGGTCTCCCCTTGTATAAACAAATAAAGGGCAAGGATGTCCTTTATTTTCCTATACTAAAAATAGCTTTTGTGATTTTTTTTCTGACTGATTAAAGTTCTACATGTTCACTGGGGAAAATTGAGACACCATGGAAATGATACTGCTTTTGGGGAGGTAAGAGAGCCCAGCACTACTTCTTTTTCTCTCCAACCCCCCTTGGCTCCCAATCCTCACTCCTCTGCTGCCTCGATGCCCGGCCACTGCAGCTTTGAGCCTTCCCTTCTAATATCCTCAAATCTGTGGGTTCTTCTTGTAGACTGCCTGATACCACTCTTTTTCTCCCTCCCCAAAGCTATCACCATCTCTTAGCTCCCCAATCTTCTCTCACTCAAACCTGACTAGTGGCTCTTTTTTTTTTTTTTTTTAATTGAATTTATTAGTTACACAGGTTTCAGGTGCACAGTTCCACAACACATCATCTGTACACTGTATTGTGTGTTCACCACACCAAGTCAAGTCTCTGTCCATCACCATTTATCCCCCATACCCACTCTCCTCCAGCTCTCTCCCTCCTCCTCCAGCAGTCACCACACTGTTGTCTATGTCCATGAGTTCTTTCTCTTTTTTGCTCAATCCCTCCACTTCCCCAGAATGCTCCCCCTACCCCAACAGTTTCCACATGTGAGTGAAATCATATGGTACTTGTCTTTCTCTGACTGGCTTATTTCACTTAGCATAATACTCTCCAGGTCCATCCATGCTGTTGCAAAGGGTAAGACTTCCTTTTTTGTGGCAGGGTAGTATTCCATTGTTAAATGTACCACAGCTTTTTAACCCACTGATCTACTGAGAAGCACTTGAGCCACTTCCAAATCCTGGTGTTATAAATAATGCTGCAATGAAGATAGGGATGTGTATGTTCTTTTGAATGTGTCTCAGGTTTCTTTGGATAAATTCCCAGAAGTAGAATTGAGAGTTCATAAGACAGGTCCATTTTTAATTTTCTGAGGTAACTCCACACTGCTTTCCACAGCGGCTGCACCAGTCTGCATTCCCACCAACAGTGCACTAGGGTTCTCTTTTCTCCACACCCTTGCCAGACTTGTTGTTTGTTGATTTATTGATGACAACCATTCTGACAGGTGTGAGGTGATATCTCATTGTGGTTTTAATTTGCATTTTTCTGATGATTGGTGACATTAATCATCTTTTCATATGTCTATTGGCCATCTCATATGCCCTCTTTGGAGAAGTGTCTATTCAGGTCTTTTGCCCATTTTTTAATTGGATTGTGTATAAGTTTTCCTTAAATTTTGGATATTAACCCCTTATCACACATATCGGTGAAATATGTTCTCACATTCAGTGGGTTGTCTTTTTGTTTTGATGATTGTTTCCTTTGCTTTGCAAAATCTTTTTCATTTGATGTAGTCTCATTTGTTATTTTTTTCTGTTTCCCTTGCCCAAGGATATAAATCAGAAAAAAATATTGCTATGAGAAATGTCAGGAGTTCCGGACAAGATGGAGGCATAGGTAGAAACCCTTCACTTCCTTGCACAACCAAAAGGAGGATAACAACCAATCTAAAATCAATAAACAACCAGAAGTGCCAGAAAATCAAACTGCATGGAACTCTGACAACCACAGAATTAAAGAAACAGTCAGTCAGACCAACCAGACTGGTAAGGCAGGGGATGCAGAGAAACCGAGGTGAGGTGGTGGACTTTGGGGGCGGGGCTGGCTGCAGCAAGATGGCAGGCTTTGAGGGCAGGGCTGACTTAAGGGGAAACTGAGATTCTGAGATGGCTGTGGACTATGGCATTTGCTGCAGTGGGAGAAACGCCCGATATCACGAGAGTGTGTTGAAAAGTGCACTAGAGATGAGCATGAGAGCTGCATTGTTCCCTCTCTGCTTCCTCCCCCACAAGCAGTGCTGCAGGACAGTAAGGAGGGTTGCCCTGCCTGGGTGAATACCTAAGGTCCCACCCCCTTATAATTTAACAGGGGCCTTGAACAAAGAAATAGGGACAAAATGAAAGAACAGAGCAAAACCTCAGAAAGAGAGCTAAGTGATGAGGAGATAGCTAACCTATCTGATGGAGAATTTAAAGCCCTGGTAATCAAAATGCTCACAGAACTGATTGAGCTTGGTCAAAAAATGAAAGAACAAACGAAAGATACCCAAAATGAAATAAAGCAAAATATTCAGGGGACCAAGAGTGACAGAAAGGAAACCAGGACTCAAATCAACGATTTGGAACAAAAGGAAGAAATAAACATCGAAATGGAACAGAATGAAGAAACAAGAATTCAAAAAAGTGAAGAGTCTTACAAACCTCTGGGACAACCTGAAACATTCTAATATCTGAATTATAGGGGTGCCAGAAGGAGAACAACAACAGCAAGAAATTGAAAACTTATTTGAACAAATAATGGAGGAGAACTTCCCCAACCTGGCAAAGGAAATAGACTTTCAGGAAGTCCAGGAATCCCAGAGAGTCCCAAAGAAGTTGGACCTAAAGAGGAACACACCAAGGCACATCATCATTAAGTTACTCAGGATTAAATGTAAAGAGAAAATCCTAAAAGAAGCAAGGGAAAAGGAGACAGTTATCTACGAAGGAGTTCCCATAAGGCTATCAGCTGATTTCTCAAAAGAGACCTTGCAGGCAAGAAGGGGCTGGAAAGTATTTGAAGTCATGAAAGGCAAGGACCTACATCCAAGATGACTCTATCCAGCAAAGCTATCATTTAGAATGGAAGGGCAGATAAAGTGCTTCCCAGATAAGGTCAAGTTCAAGGAGTTCATCATCACCAAGCTCTTATTATATGAAATGCTAAAGGGACTTATCTAAGAAAAGGAGGATCAAAAGTATGAACAGTAAAACGACAACAAACTCACAAGTATCAACAAATGAACCTAAAAAAATAAAAGAAAGAAAAATAACGAAAACAAGAACTAAGCAAACAACTAGAACAGGAACAGAATCAGAGAAATGCACATCACATGGAGGGTTTTCAGTGGGGAGGGGGTGGGAGGGGAAGAATAGCGGGGAAAAGGTACAGGAAAGAAAAAGCATAATTGGTGGGCATAAAATAGATGGGGAGAGGTAAGAAATGTATAGGAAACAGAGAACTCAGAGAACTTATATGTACAACCCATGGACATGAACTAAGAAGGGGACACTGGAGGGTAGTGGGGTGCAGGGTGGAGGGGGGAAAAGGGGGAAAAATTGGGAAAACTGTAATAGCATAATCAATAAAATATACTTAAAAAAGAAATGTCTGAGATTTTACTGACTTTTTTCTAGGATTTTAATATTTTAATTTATTTTTGAGACTAACATTTAAGTCTTCAATCCATTTTGAGCTTATTCCTATGTATGGTGGAAGAAGGTGGTCTAGTTTCTTTTTGTTGCACATATCTGTCCAGTGTTCCCCAAAGCACTTATTGAATTGGCTATCTTTATCCCCTTTTTAAAATTAATATTTTCAGCTAACACTTTTCAATTATTATTTGTCAATTGCCTCCTTTGACAAATATTAATTGACTATAAAGGCATGAGTTTATTTCTGGGATCTCGACTTTGTTCTGTTAATCTATATGTTTATTTGTACACCAGTACCAGGCTGTTTTGAGTACTATGGCCTCGTAATATAGTTTGTTACCAGGTAACATGATTCCTCCAACTTTGTTCTTCTTTCTCAAGGTTGCTGTGACTATTCAGGGTCTTTTGTGGTTCCATATAAAGTTTTGGAATACTCGTTCTAGTTCTGTGAAATATGCTATTGGTATCTTGATAGGAATTTTATTGA
>VMDR010003456.1:0-71924 GCA_007922815.1 Macrotus californicus
TTAACAATGCTTTAAAAATCACTGGAATACTTAATGTTTCCAAAACACTATGTGGCAACCCTGAGAAAAAAATATACACCCTACAATAGTCAAACTATGATTTATGTTTTGGCCCAGTAATCTTCAAATGACTAATCAGTTACAAAAGTCACATACTCAAGATTATACAAATTATACTGGTAAAAAAATATTTTACTTGAAGGATAAGAATTAATTTTGACAAATTTATACCACTAAAGTAACATTTAAATTACCAATAAAAAAGACTTTAAAGTGATATTTACATACAATTCACAGCATATCATTAATAGGAAAGTTTAGAACCACATTCCTTCAACTTATACAATAAAATGAAAAAGGCCAGAGTAGCCTGGAGTTCATGGAAACCAGCAATCAAAGCACTGTATTGTCCCATTCCAATTTAACTACTACAACAGTAGGCTTCCCATTGTGCAGAAGTACACTGGGAGATTTCTACCATCCGTGCTGGACCAAGTACAACATTTTGATAAAAATGAGAGAACAAGTTCATTCAGAAAACCTCGGTCACCCTCCTCTTACCCTCCTTTAGACAGCACCTATGCCCCAGTCTGAATTCAGCTCCCCTGGCAACATGCACGGAAAAAGTAGGAATCCTTTTGAAGAACGAGGGACTTTAAGGATAGGGCAGGAAAGCTATACCTGGGAGACCACCTGGGTAAAAGTCAGTTCGTGTTCCAATGCTCATTTTCTAAGACTAAAAATAAGTTCATACACATAAAAAACCACGGACTCATTTGATTTCTTAGTCACTTAGTTTTAGAAATAAACCATTTACAGTATGTTAAAGAAAATTTTTCCAGATTTACAAAGTAAGACCTAAAAGCAGATCCTAAAAGTAATTCTCAGAATTTGATAATATGTGAATGCAGAAAATGCACTCTCTAGATTCCTGAGTGAACATGACCCCACCTCAAGAAACTATTTTGTAGGTTATTTTAACTCTGATTGAACTTGAGCGCTGTTCCGCAGCACAAGATTCAAGATCTGTATTGAATATCAGAAGTGCCAGCTTCTAGAATATTCTTATTGAGAAAAAGTAGAGAATGGAAACTTTGCCTGCAAAACAGACACTTTTTTAAGACATGGAAGTGGATCTGAATATCAAGCAACAGGTAAGCTGCAATGAGATATCATCTGCTGATTCCAGCTACAGACTTCCTACTTCACTGAAATATCTACAAGAAATAAATGCCACATTTTCTGAAGAGGCAGGTAGGGTTTATCTTTGCACTCTGAAACCTACTCTTTGCTGCAAGATGCATTCAAAGCACACACAGTAGTGTGTTGTGCAACAAGCAAAAAACTAACCTCATGTAGAAGTTAATTTCTTCATGGCCGTTTCCCAGCTTGAATTAATGAAAATTATATTACTGATCCCAAAGGGAAATACAAATTAATCAGACCAAGCACAATTTATAAGTTCATCCGTTCTCATTTACTCACCTCACAATTGTTAAATGAAGTGATAAAATCAAAACTGAAGGAAACAGCCTGGGGAAATTCTACTTAATGGTAACTTTTTAAAAAATGAACGTGGAGAGCCATGTATGTAAGTTGCACTCCCACAGAAGGAAATCACTATTTCTCCAAGAGAAACACCTAACCATCCTTCATGGCCAAAAATATTGAAAATTATTTCCATATAAATTAGCACAAATCTGAAAATAGCTTTTATATTATGTATTTGGAAAAGCTAAGGAACTGGTATTTATCAAGGTAAAAACAGAGGATGTTTGCCCAGAAAACTTGGCATATCCAGGAATTATTCAGATAATGACAATAAATAAAATTGCCAGAATAACTCTACTTTTAATAAAATAAGAATGCAGATATCTGACACAGGTTTTTTAGGAAAAGTCGATCATTACCACAGTACATTAAATTAAGTAAAACACAAAAAGGAAAAGGCTAGGCTTTGCCTTTTCGGAGTCAGGGAGGACAGCTAGGAAATGAAATTAGTAGACTTCAGGGATAAGATAGTAAGGATAAGAGTAACCACAGATCCGAGAGATCTGCAGGGAACAGGTGACCTGGCTGCCCATCACGAGTAGCAACCCTGACCACACGAGCCCAACCTTTCATTGCAGAACTAGAGCAGGGTCAAAACTGGAATTGTCCAATTCTTTCAAAAGTGTTTTAAAATATAAGTAAAGTGACCAAAACATGTGTGGTACATAGGAGGTACTCACATGGTAGCTATTATTAATGTAAGTGTGTACCAAATGCTTCCCAGTGTTTTTCACACAGATTTGAAGTCATTTGGGCCTCATAATAAAGCTGTGTATTCAACAAGTAGTAGATAAGATGGCAGAGTCATCCTTATTTTGTTGCTAAGGAAACTGAGACTTACAAAAAGAGAAATGAGCTCTTTTAACCGCACATGTTCCTTCTACGCCATCATGAGCATGGAGCTTTGAAGGGAGAGGTTAGCCTTAAAAAAGTAACCCCCCTTAACAGGATTAAATATACTTGGAACAGAGTCAGATATTTGTTTTTTGTCATCTAACCAAGCCTCTGTATTGATGAAAGGATGATCACCATCCAAAGTTTTAAGTCCTGACAGGATAACGGGAAAAACAAGTAGTTCTTTTATTTAACAAACACTTACATAGTATTTACTGTGTGCCGGGCACGTTCCATGGCTTTTAGAAGTATTAAAGAACTTACCCCACAACAAATTCACAAGATAGGTACTATCATTATGCACATTTTACAGATGAAGAAACTGAGGCACAGCAGGTAAATAAATAACTTAATTGAGGTCACATGGCTAATAAGTCACAGAGCCAACATCCAAACTCTGACTTCAGAATCCCAGAAAAGATAGAACCACCACCCAGTTTCAGAGCTAAAAGAAGTCTCAGTGATCAACTAGTCCAAGCCCCTCACTTTACAGATTGAACAAACAAGGGAGAGGAGCCTCAAAAGCAGACAAGATCACCAGAGCTCGATAATTAGGCGCTAGGGGCCAGGAATTACACCTCAAATTTCTAACACCCAGCCCTCTTCTAAATTCTCTATCGCTTACTGCCTATACTCATCATTTAGAATTCAGGGTTATCTTAGGTCCTTTTTGTTTTTAAGCCTCTATTCTGCCTTTTCAGTTTAACTAAAGCCCCAAGCGAAGGCAGCTGTGTCTCCTATGTCTTTGCGACTCCACCCCTAATAGGATGTCCTACATGAAAGGCATCACAGTGATGTGAGGAGGGACGAAGCCGCAGGTGGCGAGGCCGATGCCACGCTGCAAGCATGCTCAATGAGAAACGAGATGCAAGGTTCTGCCTATCTTAACTCTTTCCACTGCTTGCCCACCTTCCCTTTTCTTTTTGGAAAAATAGAAAACACACACGCAGTCAAAAAAGCCTGTCTCTATGTAAAGCTTCCAGAATAAGTCTTCTGAATTAAATAAACCTCCCTGAGAGCTGGAAAGTAAGTCAAGAGACAAACAAGCTGAGAGAAAACTGAACTTAATAAAGTATCCTACAGGTGAGCCTGGCCAGATGGCCACTTATATTTACTTAAGAGTCCACTGTGTCTAGTCCCAGAGCTACCCCGAGTATAACTTAAAGCCAAACTGCAGTGACATGTAGATGCCTGCAGCCTTCCTATAAAGCACCAGAACAGGCTGCTCTTTCAACCCGCACCTTAGTTCTAAGGCTACATCAGGGTGGATTCACCCCATCCTCCCCACGGCTGGGATCCCTGAGCTTTTCTGCCTGATAATCTAAGTGGGCAAGATTTGAACCAAGTAGGAAGCACAGTTTATCTTTGTGAAATCATCTTCCCCATAGTAAACCAGAGCATGAAGAGAGATTTACCAAAATTTTGGAGTACCATAAGCAACAGCTCCTTAAGAAATATTCCCTATAGACATGCCTAAAAGACTGGCAAATCACCTGGTTTGGTAACTCTCCCATCCTTACTTTCCCTGACTCTGACCCTGACCCTGACACCTGGAAACATCTAGTACTTTGCAAAAGCTCAGAAAAATTTTTCATCAAGCAATATTTTGTCCTCAGATCAACCCTCCCAAAATACTCTGAAGCAAGTCACACCTACACACACATTGTACTAAGGTGAAATCCAGCTGCTTGCACTTGAGCTCAAAAGTCTATCAGATTTCTATAACTCAACAACTTGTTAGCACCCCTGTTAAAGCCTTACCTCCGCACAGCGACTGCTCGTGGACTTGCTGAAGATGACCACGGGGTGGCTGTCTATCCAGGCCCGCAGCCGGGCTCTGGGGTCTGTGAGGGCTGTGCTGGCGGATCCTGACGGGCCACTCACACCAGTGGCTGGGTTTTCTGGCAAAGCTGGACTAGAGAGGTGATCATTAGCTACAAGTAATGGAAGCAAAGATGGTAATTATCAGGAAGGAAAACAGGATGATGCATTTTCTAAGATTAGGTATGCTCTAAAAGCCTTACAATTTTAGCCCCAATGGCCAAATAAGCAACCCAAGGCAGGGCTCTAGCATGGATCACACACCTAGTTCTGTCATCTGACTGGAGATGTGGGCAAGGCCCCCAGGATTTCCAACTCCTTCAGTCCCACTCAAAGTGAGTTCTCAGGGGCTCCAGACAAGTGACGGCAAGAATTGGAGCCATCCTTGGACGTAGGAGAGTAAGTAATAGTTCTTGGACATCGAGGGTCACATTTTACCCACGCCCACTCCTCACCGTGGTTTACACGCAGAGACCAAAGACCAGACATTATGTCCCCTTCCCGTACAACCCTGCTCAGAGACACAGGCGTACACAACCCAAATCAAGGCTTACTCTTTTTTCTCCACCTAAGTGCTGGAAAAGCAGACAAATCTGTGGGACCTTCAGTCCACACGCACAGCAAGCTTTCAAAAAAAAACAACCACCAAAACTTTCTTCAGATTCTCTGTTTCCTCCCCAGGATTTTGCTGTGCCCCAATCTGGCACCAGAACAAACATGATCCAGCCTAGTGGCATGTCATTTCCACATGACGGCACTGTCATCCTGGGCATCATCACCAGACAAAACCAGTGAAAGATTGCTACCTCTGGCTTGTAAATGTTTTAAACTATCTACTTGAGGACCCACAAGAAAACCAAGCTCAACCCTACCCTTATGACTTGCTTCATAAGTGATTTCCCCTAATTTCTTCTCATCTAAGACCTACCCACTCTTCCTCAATTTCATCATCTTCATAGTCGATATCCAGAACTAGAGAGGGAACTAGTATTGGTATGCATTATCTCACTTAATCCTTACATGGATATCATTAGGTAGATAGGTACTGCTACCATCATCCCTATTTTACAAATAAGGAAACAGAATCAGGGAGGTTAAGCAACTTCCCGGAATGTTGCATGGCTTACAGCAAGTGGTGGAGCTCGGATTCAAATCTAGGTTATGATTCTCTAGAACCCATCCTTTAAAAAAAAACAAATCTATTGATGGATAATTCACATACCATAGATTTTAGCAATTGACAGTACACAAGTCAATGGTTTTGGTACATTCACAGAGTTGTGCAATTATCATCACAACCAATTTTAGAACATTTTCATTACCCAACCCAAAAAGAAACCCTGTACTTATTAGAAGTCACTCCCAATTTTCCCCCATCACGTCCCACCTCCCCCACATCTAGGCAACCACTAATCTATGTTCTGGAATCATAGGACATGTTGTCTTTCGTGACTGGCTCCTTTCACTTAGCGTAATATTTTCAAAGTTCACCCATGCTATAGCATGTATCCAGTGCTTCATTTATTTATATTACCAAATAATATTCCATTGTACAGATAGTCCCCATTTTATTTACCTATTCTTCAGTTGATGGACATTTGGGTTATTTCCACTTTTTGGCTGTTGTGAATAGTGCTGCTATGAACATTCATGAAGGGGTTTTTGTTTGAACACCTGTTTTCAATTTTTGTCAGTAAATACCTGGGAGCAGAACTGTGGGGTCAAGTTAAATCTTTTGAGGAACCACCACTCCTTTCCAAAGCAGTGACACTATTTTACATTACGACTAGCCATGTACGAGGGTCACAATTTCTGCACATCCTTTCCAACATTTAATATCCATCTTTCTTATTCTAGCCATCCTAGTGCATGTGCACATACCTATAAGCATATATTTTAAGTGTTCACTGTCATTCTAATGCTTACTTCTAACTAAGAACTGTTGGACTAAGGCAGTATGTCACATGACTGCAACCCCACCAATGACATTTCAAAAATTTAAAATTAAACTCTGGTTTTCATTTTCTCATTTCTATTTTGCTTTTTTTAAATTTTATTAAATTTATTGGAGTGACTTTGGTTAATAAAATTATGTAGGTTTCAAGTGTATAATTCCATAATATATTGTCTGTTATATCACATTGTGTGTTCACCACCCAAAGTCAAGTCTTCTTTTGTCACCATATATTTCACCCCCATTACCCTTTTTCTACCTCCCTCCCACCCCCCTTTCCCTCTGGTAACCACCACACTGTTGTTTGTCTTTGAGGGGTTGTTTTTTCTTTTAATCCTCATCCAAGGATAAGTTTATTGATTTGAGAGAGAGAGAGAAAGAGGGGAAGAGAAAGAGAGAGAGAAAGATCTATGTGAGAGAGAAACATTGATTGATGGTCTCCCATATGCACCCCAATCAGGGTTGGGACCCACAACCTAAGTATGTACCCTGACTGGGGATCAAACCTGTAACCTTCTGGTGCACTGGATGATGCTCCAACCAACTGAGCCACCCAGCCAGAGATGTGTCTATGAATTTTTATTTGTCTTGTTTGTTCATTTATTGCTTTGTTTTATATCCCACAAATGAGTGACATCATATGGCTCTTGACTTCTCCCATCTACTTCATTTAGCATGATATTGTCAAGATTCACCCATGTTGTCACAAATGGCAGTATTTCACCTTTTCTTATGGCTATGTAGTATTCTATTGTATGTATGTACCATATCTTGCTTACCCAATCATCTGTCAAAGATGAATCATCTATACCTTTGTTGTTTCCATGAGTCGGCTGCTGTGAATGATGCTGCAGTGAATGCAGGGGTGCATACATCTTTACAAATAAATGTTTTCCAACTTTTCAGGTAGACACCCAGAAGCAGCATTGCTGGATCATATGGTAACTCTATTCTTAAATTTTGAAAAATCTCCATACTCCTTTGCATAGTGGCTGCACCAGTTTACACTTTCACCAGCAGTGTACGAGTGCTCCTTTTCCTCCGTAACCTCTCCAACACTTTTGTTAACTTGTCTTGTTGATAACAGCCATTCTAACAGGTATGAGGTGGTATCTCATTGTGGTTTTGATTTACATTTTCCAAATAGCTGGTGAAGTTGAGCATTTTTTCATATATCTGTTGGTCGTTTGTTCACATCCTCTGCCCATTTTTAAATTGAATTGTTTGGTTTTTTGTTGAGTTGTATCAGTTCTTTACAGATTTTGGATACTAGCCCCTTATCAGAGATGTTGTTTACAAATATCTTCTCTCATACAGTTGGTTGCCTTGTTTTGTTGTTGACGGTTTCATTTGCTGTGCAGAAGCTTTTTAGTTCGATGCAGTCCTATTCACTTATTTTTGCTTTTACTTCCCTTGACTTTGAATTTTAGAAGACATCGTGGAGGGCCCTGGCTGAGGAGCTCAGTGGGTTGGAGCATTGTCCCAATGCGCCAAAGTTGCGAATCTAATCTCCAGTCAGGGCACGTACAAGAATCAATCAATGAATGCATTAACAGGTATAACGACTAAATTAATGTTTCTCTCTCTCCCTCCCCCTCCCTCCTTCTTGATCCCTCTCCCCTCAAATCAATCAATAAATTTTTTTTTAAAGCATTGTGGAAATAAGGATTCTTAGTGATAATATCTCATGGAAAGAGAATCACAGAACATCAGCATTCAGCATGGGAAAGATATTTGAGATCACTAGGCCACTCGAGGTCCAGATAGGTAATTAATCGGTATTGGAGTCAGGGCTGCCACACAAGCCTTCTGATTTCATTATGCCTTATTGACTCCTTGGGATGACTAACTCTAAAAGTAGGTGACAATTCCTTTCATAACATCTACGCTTAGGGCACCACCTACCTATTAAGCTCACATATTTGCCAATACACACAACACAGTATTCAGGGCCATTAAAAGGAAAGCAGTATCTTCTGTGATTAAAAGGAGCTGCAGTCTGACTGGGAAGAGACTGTTCATCAAACACAATAATAAATAAGTAGATAGCTAGATAAACAAATAAATAATAAAAGATTGTCCAATTAATCAAAGTCATTAGAATTTTTCCTTAAATTCTGCCTCTAAAGTAAAAGGCAAATAAAATTTTGTTGAAAAGTTTATCATTTGCTTTAAAATTTTCACCCTCAATTTTGAAATAAAATTTGAAGCAGAATTCAAAGAAATATTTTAACTAGCCCTGACTGGTATGGCTCAGATGGTCGGGTGTCATTCTGCAAAGTGAAAGGTCACCACTTCGATTCCTGGTCCGGGCACATGTCTGGGTTGCGGGCCAGGTCCCCAGATTGGGCACAGATGAGAGGCAACCAATCAATGTTTCTCTCTCACACCAATGTTTCTCTCCCTCTTTTTCTCCCTCCCTTTCACCCTCTCTAAAAATAAATAAATAAAATCTTTTAAATGTCACAAGAATGGCACCAAACCAGGTGATCAGAAAAACTCAGATAAAACTATAATTATTAGTTTCTTCTATTTTGCCCCAAATATTCTGCCTAAGACCAGTTCCTAATATTGGATTCATAAAGTACCTACTGCCCACTGGTAAAAACTCAAACTAAAGGGTAAAAATAAAACATGCTTCATAGTTACATTTATAAAAAATAAACACAGACATCAACATGAGATTGGATAGCTCACAAATCAACAAATATAGAATAAATTATGGTAAAAAGGTATCACAAAGCAATAATGAGAGAATGTATTTTTAAAAATAGTATGTTAATAATGGCCTCAATTTGGAAAAAAAAGTTTTTCACTTATCTCTTACTATGTAACAAAGCATGTTAAATGGAACCTTTTCCAGGTCTCTAATGAGCTGATAACTTCCTAAGCTTAAAAGTAAATACAGCCCCAGCTGGGGTGGCTCAGTGGATTAAGTGCCAGCCTGTGAACCAAAGGTTCGCTGGTTTGATTCCCAGTCAGGGCACATGCCTGGTTGTGGGCCAGGTCACCGGTGGGGGGTGCAAGAGAGGCAACCACACATTGATGTTTCTCTCCCTCTCCTTCTCCCTCCCTTCCCCTCTGTCTAAAAATAAATAAAATCTAGAAAAGTAAATATAAAGAAAAGAGCAACAAATTGAACTACAAAATAATAATAGTAATAATAATATTTTTAAAAGCCAAAGAGCAGCCTATGGAAAATATTTACATAAATAACAAAAAGAACTCAAGCAAACTGGTTAGAGAACAGCAGGACCACAAATGATAAAATGAATAAAGAACAGGAACAGCCAAATCAGTAGGAAGAAAACGGCAAACCTTGAATAAAAAGGTCAACTTACTTTACTGTTATTTCATAATCAGAAAAGCAGGTTAAAGCAATGAAGTGTGATTTCTTACCTATTAAAAACGGAAACTCCGAGTGCAGGTAAATGTACATCGAGGTGAGTCCATGATCACAAGGGGCAGGGGCTGTAACATAAACTAATACTATTCTTTTGTAAACAGTTTGACAGTGTGGATCAAGAACCATTGAAATGGCCATGCCTTTTAAACCAGTACTCTTGTGGGAATTTACCTTTGAAACAAATCTAAAAATAATGAAAACATTCGATTAACAAAAATGACCCCCTACTTCCAACTCTTCTCACAAGCAAAGCTCTCAGTACTTTTTATTACTATAACTAGCATTATGTAGTTAAAGGGGAAGTGTCCAAATCCCTTTCCAATGTGAGTTCTATAGCTTCAGGATTAATCATGCTAACTTCCTGTAAAACTCAGTGGAACAAAACAGGCCACTGGCCAAACTATCAACACTCTCCACACCCTACCTCCTGAACACGTCCATCACCTTTCCAGAGACAGAGGCAAAGACATCTTGCCTCCACTGTCTTTCTCCCTCCAAAGCCTAAGTTGCAAAGTTTCTACCCCTGCTCTCCAGCCTACTTCACCCTTTTCTATTCCCAATCCTCAATCTCCTCTTTCTATCTAATTATTACCAACAAGTTTCATTACAACATCACTGGTTATAGTAAAAAATTGGAAGCAACAGATATCCAGCATTAGAAGAATAGCTAAATTATGGTAGTGCTTTGATTTTTCAGTAATTTTAATGGCTGCATATTATTCAGGGTTCAAAACAACATGGAAATGGTTTGACATAATGGTGATTGAAAAGAAACAGAATATCAAATCCTAGGTACAGTAGTTGTACAGTGAAACTCTGCACCCAGAGTCCTAAAAAGGAATATGCAAAATGGTCCTATAAGCTATAAAGGTATGATAGGACTATGCACTGCTTCCTCTTTCTTGTATTTCTCAAACTGTTTTTTTTTTTTTGCAAAACATTATAACTAGCCACAAATTGCAACATATGGTCCTCACTTAGAGCTTGGATCCAAAAAATTTGAGGAGGCAATTGCATAACTTTGAATATGAATTTACACTGGATAATATTATTGTATGAACGTTAAGTCCACTGGATTTGGGTAGAAAAATACTTGCTCCTGTGAGACACATGCTGAAATATTTACGGGTGAAAGTCACGATGTCTGCAATTGATTTCAAATGGTTCAATAAAAATGTGCGTGTGTATGTGGTGGGAGAGATTGGAGGGGGGAGAGAGAGACAGAGAGAGAGAGGGAAGGAAAATAGAACAAAGGTAACAAAATGTGAATCTTGGGAAGGGATTATAAGCATTCAACATATTATTTCTTCAGTTTTTCTGTTGTCTGAGTGAGTTGCTAGCTTGCTGAGATAGTAGCTTTCAAAACTTTTCTATAGAGCCCATAATAGTATATCTCTGCTCGGATCTGTGGGGAAAGTTTGGCTCGTTCGTCTTCATTCCATCACCATCAGTCCTGTTCTGACATGGAAGCTGGTTTGCGTTTGAAGAACTCAGGAAGTTGTAAGTCGGCCAGATCTGGGTATCTCCATCTGTAGCTAATAAGGAAACTCTGGGACTGATTTCTTGATTTCCTTTGCTCAGGCAGAATCCCAAAGACTTCTCTGGTACACTATAAACATCTCTAAACATAGTTTCCTAGACCAGTGACCCTCAAAATGTAGTAGGCACACCTTTGGAGGTCCCTGAGGTCAAAACTATTTTTAAGATGTTCTTTGCTCTTTTCACTGTTGGGATCCTTGATAATGTTTGAGAGTAAACGGGTCCTGAACCAAAAGTTTTTAAATCACCAACCTTGACATTTTGAACATTTTGAAAGAAAGAATATGTGAAAAGTAGGGTTCCCATAGGAGCTAAAATTTTTTATCTAGGATCTTCGCACACCCAAATTCTCTTTAAACTAAATGAACACAAATTGGCTTCTCTTCCCAAAGCCCCCAGACCTAACTGGAACAGGGCAGTCTTTCAGTCTAGGCCTCCCTTAAAAAGAAAAAGAAATATTGTTGTTAGTTCTAATTCCATGACACTTAAAAAAAGGTCACAAAAAGAAAAAAAGATGATGATGTAGCTTGACTCCTACTAAGGAACAGATTCATCAGCGTCCCCCTTTTCTTGTTCCCTCCACATTGTATGAGGCTACAAAGGCCAGTGTTTCTATATTGTGGTCATGAGAACTGACAAAAACCAGCAGAAGATCATTATCAGAGTTGACTGATCAGACTTTTGAGAGGACTTAGGCCAAGGCTCTCCAGGGATGACAGAAGTAGGCCTCAAGTAACTTGTGAACTTCAAAGCAGAGAAACAGCAAAATGGCATAGCCAAACACACACTGAAACTGCCACTTGTCAGAACTTGAGTCCTTGCCTTTAATGAGCAACGTGATCCCTTCGCGCGTGATGATAAAGATTTTACAACACTCCACTCTGCCTGCTGTCATCGCTTTCTGGCTTGTAGGTTTGTCACATGCATGTTTTTACTCTGCTGCTTGAGGTTAAAAACATCTGGACTGTCATATGTCAGAAGAAATCAAGGATTTATGCAGATCCCATAGCTCTTAGCAACACTTTTTATTCAGCTCAAGTGCAAAGAATCTTGCAAACACATTGCCCCTTCAGATTTCTTTTAAGAAATTAACAATTTTAATAATATTTTATTCAGTGCACAAAACACACAGAATATTACTACACTTGGCCCTAACAAGACTCCATCAAATGAGAAGTAATTCCATAAAAACACCTAAGAGTGGGGAAGCTTATATAGGGAGGCATAACATGATCCATAAAGTGAAGGAGACAAGATAATTATACGTGCTTTTTAAAGTCTGCAGGGTGTGAGACACGCTGGGAAATAAAACAGAAGTATTTGTGGAAACCAGGAAGACGAAAGACTCCTCACAGGACAGGATCACGACTCTCTGACGCTGAATGTAATAAATGCTATTTGTTTTCAGTACTATTTATTTACCAAATTGTTTTCAGTACTATTTATTTACCAAATTGAAATAAAACACTAGGATGGTTTTTTAGCCTTACAAGGGATTTTTAGTTCTTACAAAGGACTTGTCATATGACGTACTTATTAGGTTCAAAGCAAGCTGCTACAAAAAGGCCTACAGCATCGTGTTTATAACTCTTCTTCTTTTGTCTCTTCCAAAGGAGTCTTATTAGAAGGTTAAAATCCATTAAACCTGGATTGCATTGCGGGCTCTGGCTTAGAAGGAACTTTCTACTTGCCTTATTCCAGTTATATTCTAATATGATTTTTTACCATGTACAGGATTCAATGGCTATATGAGCCCGAGAATACACATTTGAAAGGAAATATCTCTTCCCCCAAGGACTGGTTTATGGAGTAATTCATGATAGGAGAAACCATGCCAGAGTTCAGGTGTACTGTCACTGGAAGCTCTTTGTGTTGGGGTGGCAGTGGGGTGTGGCTAATCTCAATATACTGGACCACTCAGCCCAAAGATTATTCTGTCATGGCTAGATCTACCACAGGGACCTTGGAAGGATTACTGAAGGACCAAATGGAAGAAAAAAATCCAATTTTCTTTGGCCTTAGCTGTTAAATTTCATATTGATGATATCAATAAGAAATCATTTTAAAGGCACTATTACAAAACTTTTGAAAAATCAGAAATATAAAAACATAAAAATGTTATATAAAAGAATAAAAAGTTTTCCTTACTATATTACTTTTTTTAAAGACTTAAAAAATCAGATTTTTCACATCTATTGGAAAAATATCCTTGGCTTAATAATGCCCTCTGGGCTTCAATTTCTTCATCTGTGATCTAAGTGTTGGGCTAGATACATGCAAAATTTCTGCAATATGTCTTTTCTGGCATATACATGAAGAAAATGTAGGTGCTACTTTTGATTGTATAATATATTCACTATAAAACCTGAATTGTAGTCATTAAAATATAAAAGAAATATGTGGGAAATGACCAAACTGATCATACATACCTACTAAATAATACTTAAGAGCTAACTAAAAAGCTCAGCTACACTAGACCTTTAATTCTCACATTACTAAGCATGTTTTGAATAGATATACAGAAAATATTTTCCACTTTTTGTATTCTTTGTTGCCTAATGGGTGTTAAGAATAGCCAATAAATGGAATAATCATAGTAAACTAAAATGTTCAGCCAATACAATCAACATTGGGGTTTTAAAGAAATTGTCTCGACTTCCAGCCAAGATGGAGGCGTAGGTAGACACACTGTGCCTCCTTGCACAACCAAAAGAAGGTCAACAACAAATTGAAAAACAAAAAACAACCAAAACTGCAAAAAAAATCAAACTGTATGGAAGTCCGACAACCAAAGAGTTAAAGAAGAAACATTCATCCAGACCAGTAGTAGGGGTGGAGATGGGCAGCCGGGTGGAGAGGACTGTCAGCAAGGCAGTGGCTGGCACACTGGGCGAGATGGTGGCTAGTGGACTGAGCAGTCCCACACCCATGTGCAGATAAACTGGGAGGAACAACTGCAAAGCAAGATAGACCACAAAACCCAGGGCCCCAGCGCAGGGAAATAAAGCCTCAAAGCCTCTGATTGAAAACACCTGTGGGGGTTGAGGTGGTGGCAGCGGAGAAACTCCCAGCCTCATAGGAGAGTCCCTTGGAGAGACCCACCGGGCCCTAGAATGTACACTAGCCCACCCACCTGGGAATCAGCACCAGAAGAGCCCAGTTTGATTGTGGGTAGCAGGGGAAGTGACTGAAAACTGGCAGAGAGCTGAGAAGCGGCCCTGTTCCCTCTCGGACCCTCCCCACATACAGTGTGACAACGCAGTGATGTGGGTTGCCCCACCCTGGTGAACACCTAAGGCTCCTCCCCTTACTGTGTAACAGGCATGCAGAGACAAAAAAAAAAAGACCCAAATGGAAGAACAGATCAAAGCTCCAGAAAAAATACAACTAAGCGATGAAGAGAGAGCCAACCTATCAGATGCACAGTTCAAAACACCAATAGTCAGAATGTTCACAGAATTGGTTGAATATGGTTGCAAATTATGAAAAAAAGGAAGGCTATGCTAAGTGAAATAAAGGAAAATGTACAGGGAACCAACAGTGACAGGAAGGAAACCGGGACTCAAATCAACTGTGTGGACCAGAAGGAAGAAAGAAACATTCAATCAGAACAGAATGAAGAAACTAGAATTCAAAAAAATGAGGAGAGGCTTAGGAATCTCCAGGACGTCTTTAAACATTCCAACATCCGAATCATAGGGGTACCAGAAGGAGAAGAGGAAGAGCAAGAAATTGAAAACTTGTTTGAATAAATAATGAAGGAGAACTTCCCCAATTTGGCAAAGGATATAGACTTCCAGGGAGTCCAGGAAGCTCAGAGAGTCCCAAAGAAGTTGGACCCAAGGAGGTACACACCAAGGCACATCAGAATTACATTACCCAAGATGAAAGATAAAGAGAGAATCTTAAAAGCAGCAAGAGAAAAGGAGACAGCAACCTACAAAGGAGTGTCCATAAGACTGTCAGCTGATTTCTCAAAAGAAACCTAGCAGGCAAGAAGGGGCTGGCAAGAAGTATTCCAAGTCATGAAAGGCAAGGACCTACATCCAAGATTACTCTATTCAGCAAAGCTATCATTTAGAATGGAAGGGCAGATAAAGTGCTTCCCAGATAAGGTCAAGTTCAAGGAGTTCCTCATCACCAAGCCCTTATTATATGAAATGTTAAAGGGACTTATCTAAGGAAAAGAAGATAAAAAATAGGAACAGTAAAATGACAACAAACTCACAGTTATTAACAACCAAACCTAAAACAAAAACAAAACAAACTAAGCAAACAACTAGAGCAGGAACAGAATCACAGAAATGGAGATCACAAGGAGGGTTATCATCAGGGGAGTGGATGGGGAGAGCAGGGGAAAGGGTACAAGGAATAAGAAGCATAAATGGTAGGTAGAAGATAGACAGGGGGAGGTTAAGAATAGTACAGGAAATGTAGAAGCCAAAGTACTTATATATGTGGCCCATGGTCATGAACTAAAGAGGGGGAATGCGGGTGGGAGGGGGTGCACAGGGCAGAGGGGAATAAAGGGGGGGGAATGGGACAACTGTAATAGCATAATCAATAAAATATATTTTTAAAAAAGAAAAAAAAAGAAACTGTCTCCATCTTTCCAGGTCTCTCATAAAAGGTTTAGAAATAAAAGATAAGGCTACATTGTATTGGAACAGATTTCCTTTAACCCCAGGGTCTAAGAGAAAACTACAGAAAGCAGAGGTATTTAGAAGGTCCTCTGATTCACATTTTCACATGTACAAACATACACACACAAAGAATACCAGAGAAAAAAAAGCTTATTATGATATGCTTCCAATCTACACAATCTTGTCCAGAAAATACAAGGAGAAGGACCATTCTCCATTTTATGAGACCAATATTACTCTGATACCCAAACTAGACAAAAACAGTATAAGATAAGAAAACTATAGACCAATATTCTTCATAAACAAAGATGCAAAATTTCTCTACAAAACGATGGCAAATTGAATCCATCAATATATTTCTTTCTAAGAATAATCATATGCCATGAGCTGGTGGGGTTTATGCTGGGAATGTAAGACTAGTTGAATATTCAAAAAATCAATCAAAGCAATTTACCATATTAACAGTCTAAAAAGAAAAACCACATGATCAATTGTATGCCAACAAATTAGAAACCCTACATGAAATAGACAAATACCTAGGAAGATATGACTGCCCAAACTAGGTTGAGAAGAAATGAAAATATGAATAGTCCTATAATAAGTAAAGAGATTGAACAAGTAATCAAAAAACTTCTGACAAAGAAAAGCCTGGGCTCAGATGCCTTTATTAGTGAAGGCTACCAAACATCTAAAGCAGAATTAATACCAATTCTTCACAAAGTCTTCCAAAAAATAGAAGAGTTCCCAATCATTGTATGAAACAACCATTACCCTGATACTAAAACCAGACAAGAAAGTCACATAGAAAGATAGATGCAGACCAGAATAGAAAAACAAAGGCCAGTACATTTTGTGTAAATATAGACACCAAAATCCTCTACAAAATACTAGCACACCAAATCCACCAACAAATTAAAAGAATTAGAAACCACCTAAGTGGAATTTATCCCAGAATAAACTTTGCATAGGTTGATTGATTTCATATATGAAAATTCAACTGATGCAAAATCTTATATTAATAAAGGATAAAAAGTACACAATCATTTCAATAGATGCAGAAAAAATTGATGAAATTCAACACCCTATCATGATAAAAACACTCAACAACCTAGGAATACAAGGGAACTTTCTCAACCTGATAAACAGCATCTATGAAAAACCTATATAACTAACATCATACTTAATGGCCAAAAACTGAAAAGTTTTTCCCCTAAGATCAGGGAAAAGATAAAGATGTCTGCTTTTGGCACTTTTGCTCAACATTATACTAGAGCTTCTACCCAGGGCAATTAGGTAAGGAAATAAAACAAAACATTTCCAAGTTGGAAAGGAAGAGAACCATCTGTATTCACAGATATAACACAATCTTGTAAGTAGAAAATCTTCAGGAATACACACACACACACACACACACACACACACACACACTTAGAATGAATAAGAAAGTTCAGCAAGAATGTAATATACAAGATTAAAATACAAAAATCAATTCTATTTCTATACACTAGCAATTAACAATCTAAAATGAAATTAAGTGCCCTGGCTGTGTGGCTCAGTGGATTGAGTTCTGCCTGGGAACCAAAGGGTCACCGCTTTGATACCCAGTCAGGGCACATGCCTGGGTTGCAGGCCATGATAAAATGTGCTAATTCATGAAACACCAAAAAAGTTTATTTTACCTATATGTTAATTTTTAAATTAAAATTTAAAAAGATATCCCAAAAGATATGCTCATCTCCTGTGTAGGTGCTATAAAATAAGAACCACACTGCACCAGAGATCTTACACATAGAAGAGAGACATGAGTTTAAGGGGCATTCCTTTCAGGGAACTGGCTCCAGAACTGTACTGGATGTATGCAAATTCCTTTACTGAAATCTTTCTTAAATTCAATGAAGGCATTATTTTGGATGTTAATAAATTTATTACTTTAAAGCAAGTTCTTTCTTGCTCTCCAGGTGTTGCTGACTTGCCCATATAAAATGAAGTGAATGAGTTAAAATCTAAGTACTTATTCAGGCATGTGTTCCAGAAGCCAAGACCAGAAAAAAGATATGTCTTAGAAACTACATGTGAAATTATCCTGTATATTGTGGAATCCTATAAAATGTGAGGTATTTTTATTTGGAATTACTACATTTCCTGCGCACTTAGGGACTGTTGGATTTTCCTGGGAGACAGATCCATGGAATTTTAGAGCTGGAAAGGACTTAATGTTACTCCACTCACTTTATTTAGCAAATGAGGAAACCAAGGCCCAGAAGTGCTATGGAACTTGTTCAAGATCACACAGCTCATTGATGGCACAACAGGAACTAGAATTCTATTCTCTTGACTCTAATTCCCTTTCCACTCCCCATCAAGTTACTTGTGGAGCCATAATCTGAATAAGTAGCCCCCAAGTATAATGGGAGCTCTATGTAATGTTGGTCTTTTACTGGGGATCAACTTCAGAAACTAAGTTGTTTTATATCAGGCATTTACAGTTCAATGTTACGTTCCAGATGTTGCTGGTAGAAATGTGGTTCTTTCACAGAGTTGCAAAGAAAACATTCCAGGGACCCACGTAAGGTTTAGTAAAAAGGTTTATTCAGCAAAATCAAAGGACTGTCCTGGGTTCAGCTCTGGTGTCCCATTTCTGTCCCTGTCCATCCCACCTTGAAAGAAGTCCAGCCTTGTCTTCATCAAGCCCAGAGATAATGCCAGTGTCCAGAGATTCTGTGCCATCGGTTAAGTCCAGTTCGGTCCCTGGTCTTGTCCAGCTAGTTTAGTCTGCTCCTGGCTGCACTTCAGCTGGTGCTGCATTGTGTACCCAGGCTCGCACTTGGAGCCCGTGTGGCTGCCGGTCACTCGGTGGCTAGGGCTGCATGACTGCTATGGAAAGAATACATGAATGGCCCTGCCCAGTGTGGCCACGCTACTAAGACAGGGAGTCAAAGCAGCTCTACCTAATACACAGAAACAAACACAGGGAGGCTGCCAAATTGAGGAGACAAAGAAGTAAGGCCCAAATGAAAACAGAACAAAATCCCAGAAAAAGAACTAAACAAAATGAACTAAAAAGATAACCAACCTATCAGATGCAGAGATCAAAACAGGGGTGGTTGGGATGCTCAGAGAACTCACTGAGTATGGCAATAGCATGAAGGAAGAAATGAAGACAACAGCCAACACAACAATATCCATATAGTGTGAATGAATCAAAACTATAACTTTTTTCTGGTCAACTTGGCAAAAAATGTATTTTTTGGTGTGCCACAAAATTTTAGAAATTAGTTTATGTATGCCATGAGATGAAAAAGGTTAAAAATCACTGATTTAATCTAATAGGTAACACATAGTTTGTTTTTACCATCAAATAGTGATTTGTGATAGTGATTTACAGCTGCACACATGTGGACTAGTTTCTATCAGCAAAGTAAAGCTCAGAGCTAGAAACCAGGATACTGAGTATTTATGAGATACTTGATATTCTGGGATGGTTAAAAAAAAGGCATACGGATTAATCCCTTCTTTCACAGACTTAATCCAACTGTAAATCCAAAATACACTTTAAGAAAAGACTAAATAATTTAAAAGCTTTAAATATACAGTAGACATTAACACAAAAAAGTGAACACTCGAGTGGAAGGATCCAAATGGACCAAGACTTTTATTTAAATTACCTGGCTCATATGAGCTGAAGGCAAGTTTTCTCTTGAATCATCTAGTAAATCATGTAACATTAACTCCTGATTGCCAATTCTAAGCATGTCAGTGCAAATGATCTTTGGTCCTACACCACAGCTTTCCATTTCTTTTTATTACGTCTGACTCACCTTAACAGCTATCTCCAACCAAGCTTTACCCCCACGGCTGCCTTTCCCCGGGAAAATGTGATTTAACTCTGACCCAAACACCTAACTGCCGAGTTCTCAGTCCTGAGTTGCAAGAAAATAACCTGAGGCACCAAAAGTGGTGATTCCCGGCCCAATACCCTCAAACTGATTAAGTAAGCCAGGAGTAGAGACCAGGAGAATGAGCTTTTAACCTCCACATCCCCACCCTTCATGTAATTTGATTTTCTAGTGGGCAATCTTAGGTCCACACTTTGAGAAACACCGTCTCCTTGCCTCACTGGGGAAGAAAGTCATGACTAATAACACCACCTTTTGGAAAATCCCTCATGTATGAGAAATTGCCCCTTGGCACGTGGGCCATATGGATACATTCACTGAATCTGAACTATCCGTAAGGCAGTGTACCAAGGGCTGTGGGAGATACAGCAATGAACAAGACACACTCCTGATCCTCAAAAATCCAGCAAGGAAAACAAATGTTTATGAGTGAATTAAAATAGAGTGGAATGTGTGTCAAAGCAGAAATACCAATTCAACTCTAAGCACCCCGAGTTAGCTCCTTCTGCTATTCGTATCTTGTACCCATTCACCTTCATGATCACACACGATGACGCTGCATCTTCCGTGTCATTCCCCTCTGCTAGGCTGGGCCCGTGCCTTGTTTGCTGCGGAATCTCCAGTGCCTAATCAATAATAAATGCTTGCTTGAAGAGTTCTTCAATCCAGTCCTTCATCAAGGCCAGATGATGAGACAGCTCACATTCGATTCAGGCTGCTCACTGAAGAAACCAGTTTCTTGAAACCTGGCCTCATAATTTCACATTAGGTGGGGGCTGAGAGCTCATGCCATCCAACATGACACTAAACTTGATGCCTGGATCATTGCTGGTACGCAAGGAAGACAGGTTCTAGCAGGTTTATAGTTGATACGTGGAAGGGCATTTTAAATTTCAATAGGATCCATATATGTATATGTAGAGAAAAATGTCTAGAACAAAGTAGTGCTTCCTGAGATTGATGCATAAAACAATGCTAAAATTTCAGAAAGTGAATGTAGAATGGGTGAACTTTCATGCTACTAAAAAACCACAGTAGTGGCAGCCCTTGGTGTGGGAGTAAGAGGTGTAAGGAGGCTTCCAGGGCACTGGGAGTGTTGCTTTCTTTAGCTGGGTGCCGGCTGCATAGGGACGTTCAGTTTGTAAAGACTTAGGGCGCTGTATTATGATCATTGCGTTTTTCTGCACACACAGTATAGCTGTCAGTTGGGTACTGGAAATATCAGGGGCAACACTCTGTAAAGTACATGGTTGGCTAGCCACTATGCTGTACAAATGAAAGCAATACAAAATCATACTGAATGTAAACTGTAATTAAAAATTTTTGAATAAAAAGTATTTTAAAAGGTGGATATAAAGATAAATAGTAAATAAACAATAGTACCTGGATATCAAAAAAAATCCTGAAGACAGTACATGAAAGGCAAATTTGGGACATGCCAACTCAAACTCCCTTTGTAAAGATGAGAAGTGTTAGAAAACAAAATTCGACTGGGTATATTTGAAGATCTAATTAGCTTTAATTAAATGACTCATGAATTGAGCAGCAACCCACCTAGCAACTAGAAGAGCACCCCAAGGAACTGTACAAAATGGAAGGTTTTTATAGGCAGAGAAAGGGTGGGACTATGAAGTTAAAAAAGTGGATTATCGCTGGCAAGGACACCTTCCCTTAGGGAAAGGCAGAGAGTCTTACCAGGAAGATTTATAGGAAGCAGGGTGGGGTAAGGCAACTATTAGGAAAGAGAAGAAAAATTGTTTTTAGGCCAGGACAACTTTTCTTTGGGGGAGAGGAGGATTAACAAGAAAGGTTTTTCTCATGCAGACTGCCTCTTTCTATGGGTTGGGGGTGGGAGAGAGGGCCCATGAGACAGATTACTTACTGGTGCTTGGCTAGAAAATTCCAGACTGGTTGATTATGTTTCTGGAAGAGTTTGAAATTGCAATTAGATCAAGTATTAAATCAGGTTTGTTTCTGTGGTAGGCAGTTGGAACTGGCATGAGGAGCTCAAGGACAATAGGCCAGGTACAGAAGGTCACCAGGGAGGAAAGTCCTGGGTGCCTAGCAACAGGCAAAACAGGAAAACAAGGAGTTCGCCCCAGGGTAAACCTTTCGTCCAGGTCATTTAGTTTAGACTCCCTGACCTTTCATATTGCTAGTCATGCAGTTCTGACCCTCCCCTGACCTTTTCTCCCCGGGTGTGTTGCTAATCTTGCGGGTTAGACCCCCTCAGAGGAGGAACAAACAAGGGGGCTGGAGAATAGACCTTAGGAATTAGGCCCCCAGGACAATGAGGTTCTTATGCATGTGCAATACATCTAGGCCTCAGCTCCAGGCCCAGAAAAAGCAGCAAAAACAGGTAAGTGATGCCAAGGCCGGCATCAGCACCAGCTGTATTAACTAATGTCCCCCTGCCCCGGTGCCAATCAATCAATGGAGACCACAGTGTTATAAAGACACACCTGGGGAGCTGATGAATAATATTAGATTGGGATCTGCCCCTGAGACTTCCCTATAAAAAACCTCAAGCGGGGGGACCCAGTGTGCTTCTCTCCACCCACTTTCCCTAGGAGTATTTTCCTTGACCTCTCTTTCTCCTAAACTCCAAGGGCCCCCCCTTTCCCTCTGTAACTTGTTTCCTGAGCTCATTTCTTCCAAGACTCACTTCTGCTACCTCTGAGACTTTCTAAATAAGTTTTCTCTTGTAGTTTGAGTCTTGACTCTGAATTCTCTTAGCCAGAACTCAAGTACTGAGGGTGCTGAGACAAGGTCCAGTCTGACTCCACCAGTCCAACACCCGGTGCCATTTCACCACCAACAGTATCAGGGGCTTGCAGCACGAGAGATGCCGTTTGGGGCCTGTGGTTTCGTTTCACAACAGAAATTTAGGTGACGCCACAAATTAGCTTCTTGACCTAGGGCAGGAACTGCCCCCGTCCAAACTTCTCTCCCATTCTCCCCTTCGCCCAACTCAAGTCCTCAAGTCCAGCAGGATGTGAGCCCTCACTCTCTCCAGGATGGTCTCACCTGCTGCTGCCCCAGCGAGGAGGGGTCTGCCTCTCCTTCAGACACCCCTGCCAAACCCTAGCTCTTCCCAGGGAGCTGTCCTTCCCACCTGACTGTTTCTACCATTCCTCTTAGCCCTTCATCATACCCAGCCTTGCAACTACACTGTAAGCCTCTGGGAGAGGCAGATCCCACAGCATTTAACAATTCCATCAGCTGGGCAAGTCACTTTTCTGGGTTTCTTTTCACAGCTATAAAAAACCAAGGGGCGAGGAGGGCAGTGTAATGGTTATGATCTGGGCTTTGGACTCAGACTGCCTCTGCTTTTATCCCGGCTCTGCCACTTAATAGTTGTGGGACTTTGGACAAGTTTCAAAACCTCTTCGTGCCTCAGTTTCTCCATCTATGAAGTGGGGGTTCCGATACACCCCTCCTCGTGTTGTTGGTGAGAGGAATGGTTTTCCAGGTGAAGTGCTTAGAATAGAGGTTACTAACAGTTAGCCATCATTACCATTACCTGCAAAGTGGGGAAAGTATATGTAAGCACCTTTCTCATTTCAACGATTAATTGAAAGGATAAAGCGGGGTCGTGGTGCAGGGAATGTGCCTAAGATTCAAAGGGGTGGGGAAAGGGGCTTGTCTGATAACATTCTCACGGCGTAGGAGGGCGGTGTAGACAAGGGGGTACACGGGGCCCCCCCAAGTCAGCATCTCCAGTTCAACAGGCCGCAAGTTCCCTTGGGCGCTGAACCTCCTTTGACCTGGAGTTTGTCACCCTCAGCGCGGATCCCTGGCTTTTTGAGAGGTAAAGGTTAATTCCCGGCACGCAGTCGGCTGTGTGGTCCCTGCCTCTCTAGTATTTGTGAACCACGGTGCTTGCCACACAGGTAGCCCTCCCAGCCCGTGGGCAAACACAGACCACTAACTCCCCCGGGTTTGTTTCTGCGCCATCTTCGGGCAGGGGCGGCCCGGCACGTCCCGCCGTCCACCTCCTACCTGTCCGAGAGCTACCTGGCCAGCCCCTCGGCCGGCGCCAGCCTCCCCCTCTTCGGGTAAACTGAAGGAGGTCGCTTTTCTCCGCCGGCCGGGCGTCCCCGGGGCCCAGAGCAGACCTTGACCGTTTCTGGACCCTCCGGGTGGGCGCACGCCGGGCCCACGACGACGGCCGTGTGCAGCAGGGCCGCGGGCCCGGGGTGCTGTGCCCACCACGGCGGGTCGGCGGGGGCCGCCTGGACGGCGCCTGAGTCCCGCTCCGGCCCGGCGCCCTAGCGCCGCGCCTTCCCCTCGGTCGTACCTGACGAACCCGGGCCCTGATCCCGGCGGCCTTTGGCCTCCAACTCAGGCTGCGCGGCCGCCCGCACCGCCTTACTCTTCGCAGGACCCATGTGCTGCGACGCCCAGTGGGGACTCGCGGGCTGAGGGGCTCTGAGCAGAGGCCGCGCGCCCCCTGCTGGCTGCTTCTGGGGGCGGGGCGGGGCGCGCGACGGGGGCGGGGCCAGGGGCGGGGCGCGCGGCGGGGGGCGGGACGGGAGGTGAAGCCGCGGGGAGGGGGTCGGTGAAGGGGGGAGTGGGGGAGCGGAGCGGAGGGCGGGGAGGGCGTTGGGACTCCCGGGTCCCCGCTCTCTTTTCTTTTAAGCTCGTTGATTTTTATTTTTTTAAACATTCAACACGTTCACCAAAGATAAATAAGAAAATGTATGGTGGAAGGAAATAAAAAGCATCATTCAGAATCTTATTCTGCAAACTACTGTCGCTATGTTGATTTTTTTTCCAGTTTTTTTCCCCTCAATACATAGTTTACGCTCAGTTTTTCATTTAATACAGTTATCTCCCTCTTCTCGATGGTTCCTGTTAAGCCACTTCACTTTTACCAAAGACTTACTTTAGTGTACGTTTTCACTAACTGAAATAAATCCAAAGAGGATTTTCACTTGTTCGGCATATGTTTTACAGGGAGCGTTGCAGAGGCAGAGCGCACCCTGAGCATCCCAGAGCGGCCTCGCCAAGCTCCTTCCCTCAACCCGTCACAGCTTTGAACTGTTTGTAAGCATCTGTGCTTTACCTCCATTTATTGTGTGCATTCCTGATTTTACTATTATGTTAGTGGTATTTTAGGTTATTTGGGGGTGTGTAGGAATGCTCGAAATTTTTTCCGTATCAATTAATGGTAATTGCTTACAAAAGGTTTCAAAAGAACGCTCTAGTTTTGGATTGGGGAAGGGAGCGGTCTACTAGCATCTTCCACTCAGGTAACTGCTGGGCTTCCACCCTCACCTCAGGCTTTGCCAATGAATGAGACTTAACACAGACCATCCTATTTTAAACAGAAGTCTACTCACCCCACCCTCACCTGGACCCCCACCTCTTACCTTACTCTTTGGTTTTAAATAGCACTGACAGCCTTCTAACTTGCCCTGTGTTCTCGGTCTCCTGCTCCGACGTCTCTCCTCCCAGAACGTGAACCTCACCAGAATAGTACCTTTGCCTTTTGTCCCCCTTTGACGTATCCCAAAAGCCTAGAACAGTGCCTGGGACATCGCAGGCGTTCAACATTGAAGGAAAGAAAGGAAGAAGGTGGAAAACGTTAATTTTTAAACCTATCAATATAATAGTCCTTGGAGTAGAGCTACTGTACTACCCTTACCTGGTCCTCCTTGTTAGACATTTAGTTTGCTTCTTATTTTAGAATATTGTGAATAAGGTTGCAGTGAACATCATTGTGTTTAGAGCTTTAAGGCTCTCCTTACACATTGCCAAATGGCTTTTCCAGAATGGCGGCCCCCATCTGTACTCCCAGTAGTAATGAATGAAAGTTCCATACTACCTGAACACGATTTTTTAACACCAAAACCATGTCGTACCACTTCAGGTGGGGGGAGGGGGGTTGGGGGGGTGTCACTGTTCTCTATCAATGCAGTGCTTTGGGGTTTTTTTTTCTTTCTTTCTTTTTCTTTCAATAAATTAACATATGTTAAGCATCCAACCCAGATCCGGCTTTGTTCTAGGGTTACAGGGTATCTAACACAAGTTTCCTGCTCTTGAGGAATTCCCATCCCAGCTGAGATTTAGTGGACTTGTCTGGTCACCAGATGTGCACTAGTGGTGCAGGCCCTTTGTTTTTATCTGGGTTTGTGGGCAAGCTTATTTCCTGCTTTTCTTGGGAGCAAAACCAGAGTCAAAATGTTCTTGAAAAATACTGGGGGTTTATTTGCTTAAAAACAGAAAACAAATAAAAACTGAACCAAAGCCTTTTAAAAACAGACACTGCAAAGCCCAAGTGAATCTTAATAACAACCTTCATCCAGGTGTCTGCCGTCTATTGCAGTAACTGCTGTAACTAAGCCAGGACCTTGGGAGGCCAAGCGAAGCTCCCTCCGTCTGTGAGTCAGGTCCACATTTACTTTGTTCAGTTGGGATGATTGTTTCAGAAAAGTTTTTTTTTAAAACATGCGGTTCAACTTATGCTAAAATTACTATTTTGTCAGCAAAATTCCAATTGGGGTTATCTTTTCTTTTTCTCTATTTAAAGCACACATTTAACTAAAATGATGCCTTTTCCATTTTTTTAATATGTATGTCGGCAAAAGTAGCTGAGAGTTGTGTGCTTACTGGAGACACCCTATCGCATACCGACAGTTTCTGAGGCACTTCAAATGAGCCAGGCATCCTGCTGAGTGCGTTACTCACATCGTTTCCTGTTATCTGCACAAGAACCCTATATGGTAGGGATTATTATTATTATTATTATTATTCCTATTTTACAAATAAAAATCCTGAACCTCAGTGGATTAACTGCCAAGGACCACATAGCCCGATACTCAAATACCACCACCACCACCCCAATTATGGCACTAGGCTCTAGTTTCTTCTTCACCTTCAGTCTTTTTCTTTTCCTTTTTTAAAAAGATTTTATGTTTTTATGTTTAGAGAGAGGGAAAGGGAAGGGGAAAGAGAGGGAGAGAAACATTGATCAGTTGCCTCTCGTACACGCCCCAACCTGGGACCAAACCCGCTACCCAGGCATGTGCCCTGATCAGGAATCAAACTGGTGACCTTTCACTCTGCAGGACGACACCCAGCCAACTGAGACACACTGGTTAGGGCCACCGTCAGTCTTGTTCCCCTCACCTCCTGCCTCTGTGTGGCAGCCAGGGAGGTCTGTGACATTTCTGCCTCTCATAGCTCCCAAAACCCTGCCTCCGTACAGCACACACGTTTGTCACTGGCTACAGGCCAACCAGTCACTGCGATGGGAGCTAGGGCTTCAGAGGAGAATAAAACAAGACTTCTTGCCACCACTGACATTTACAGGGATTTGGAAGAGAGGGGACAAATGCCTCAGCACACTGTAGGAGGAGGCCCTTCAGTAATCTGCGTCTCTCACTGCTCCCCCAGAGCCAACTGCACCGTGAGACCAGGTCACCTTGGGGCCCTGAGATTGGGAAGCTGTCTCAGCTTCCTGCCACCACCCTTTTTTGACAGACTAACCTCTACTCATCTTTTAGGGATCAGCTCACTGGACCAAATGCTTCCATAATTGTTGCACTCAGGCTGCACCATTGGTACCCCTTGGTGCCCCTCCAGAAGGTCCCTTACAGGGGGCTTCAGGGCACAGAGACAGTGTAGGGTGAAGCTGGTTTGCCCATGAGCTTGAGAAAATGCTAACTGTTCATCTTAAAGGCTGGAGGTGGCTGGAAGCAGGGGGGAGAGCAGAGAAGTAAAATCCCCCAGCTACCCTTTGACACTAACCACATTTTCCTGCCACTTATACAGGCAGGTGTGTGTCTAGTTCACCTTTGTGTCCCCAGCACCTGGCTTGGTGCCTAAAAGAATGAATGTGAACAACCTGTCACATAACATCAATCACCAATTATACACTGAAAAATGATGAAAAGCAATTAGATTTTAAAGCAATTTCCCTAATTCTAATTTCTCTATTATTAGAACTTTTTGACTTCAGTCACACACAAACCCCATGTTCCATTTTAAAGGTGATTATAACACTGGGTCACCTATGTGTAGGACTATCTGTAGTCTCTTCATCCAACACAATGAACTAAGCATGTCAGGCAAGGGAAAAATAAAATGAACGCTGGTTTTGCTATAGATGGAAAGGTAGACATCAAAACTACAGGCAGCAGGGCTGCTCCTCCGGATGCCTTACCGTCGGCATTGCATCCTGCCGCAAAAAGTTCCCACAGTGCTTGCCCTGGTGACTGAAATCTCAGGTGAGTAGAGCAGAGAACCAAGTTTTGTCATTGACAGAACTGAATTCAAGTACTGCTTCTGGCACTCATTAGCTGTGTGTGTGTGTGTGTGTGTGTGTGTGTGTGTGTGTGTGTGTGTGTGTGTGTGTGTGTTTGCTGTTGTTTTAAATTTATTTTTAGATAGAGGGCAAGGGCAGGAGAAAGAGAAGGAGAGAAACATCAATGTGTGGTTGCCTCTCACATGCCCCCTACTGGGGACCTGGCCCACAACCCAAGCATGTGCCCTGATCAGGAATTGAACCAGCAACCCTTTGGTTTGCAGGTCGGCCCTCAATCCACTGAGCCACACCAGCCAGGGCTACTGTGTGATTTTGAGCAAGTTGCTGAACTTCTCTGAGCCTCTGCTTTCTCTATAACACAAGAAGTATTTTATATCTACATGGCACAATAGCTATGAAGATTAAAGTAAACACTTCACATAATTGGTACACAGGACACACTAATGGATGGCTTCTGCCTCCCCTCGGGAGCTGTGTTTTTCAAGGTCGCCTGAGAAAAACTCTAAATACTCTTCCCGTAGTGATTGCAGACGGCCATTATTATTTCCATGTTGCAAATGAGGAAACTGAGAAATAAAGGTGAATTCAAGTTTCCTCTGCAAAAAGTGGCCAAACTAGAATTTGCTCCCAGTTTCATCCGGCTCCCACGCCAGCGACAGATCCTACACACTATTGTCTCTAAAGCAGTCTCATCTAGTTTATAATTTTCTTTGGGCTGGCCTTGTCTTCTGATTCAGGAACTGCTTCCTCTGCCATTTTAATCTTTATTTTCCCCAGTGACTCATAGTTGGCTGAGCACATGGTTAGTACTTATTCTTGCTTCAAGAATAGTGTCTTTATTTTTAGAGTAAAATATGCACAACATAAAATTCTTTTCCCCCCTAAAATACAAGAGAGTTTACACTAAAAAAATAAGGCTCTCTCCCACCTCACTCCAAGCCCCAAATCTCCCTGCCTAGAGGCAACTACTGTTAGGTTTTTGTGGATTCTTCCAGAAAGAAGCTTTGCATTTATAATGAGGGCACAGCTAGAAGGAGGGAACTGAGTCCTTTTCCTGCTTCAAGCAAATGAAGAATTAGTGTGTATAAGACTGCAAATCAGTCAGCTTTGGAGGGATCAGATTAACCTGAAAGAACACTGAGGATTAAGGGTCAACCAAGACCAACCAGTTTCGGAACAGAGCTTCCAGCTCTGAGCTTCTGGACCCAGGGGCCCTGTGGAAGGATGCTCCTGAAGCTAAATTCTGTATTTAAAAAAAAAAAATACTGTGTGCTACCTGAAAATACTGTCCCAAGGAATCTTTACATACAGAGTAATAAAAGGAGAAAGATGGAATCTCGTAATTATCACAAGTTAATGATGTTCTCAGAAAGAAGACTTAAACAATGAATCAAGGGGTTCTTGAATTTACTTATTTCTCAGATATTTACTGAGCACTTATGATTTTCCAGGCCTCCCTCACACCAAGAGCTTTTTCCCAGACCTCGACAAAATCCAGAGAGATACAGAGACCCACCCGAGGTCATGTAGGGAATTGTGGCGGAGTGCAGACCACGACCTGCGTCTTCTGCCTGCACATCCAATGCACCTTCCCCGTGACCTGACAGCAGGTCTTAGAGCCCAAGGTCTGAATTCTCTGATGAAGTCTTCCGTTGCCGCCCGTGAACTGCTGATGCAGTGCTGAGGCTCTATGACCGTAGACAAGGCCATGGCCACGCAAAAAAGCAAATGCCACGGAACTGTATACTTAAAGTGGTAAGTTTATGTTAGGTGTATTTCACCACAACTTACAAAAATTAAAAAGAAAAACGCTGAGACTCCTCTAATACCAGCTCAGACAGGACGATGGGCGAGAGGAGAGATCTCTGTTGTGCTCACCGTGACACTGGCTGAAGTGAAAGCAACGTGTGCACTGGACACCTGGACACATCTGGCTGCCCAGCATCCCCTTCCTCTTCCTTCTGGAAACAGAATCCTTCTTTTTGGTGGAGGAACCCCGACCAGGCCAGTCACTTACCCCATCCCTGGGGTCATGTCATTTGAGTAAACAGAAGCTTAGGAAAAAATTAAGTCATTTTTATTAGCATTTGTTCCTACATCAGTTCAAATGCTAGAGTAGTTTTACAATATGTCCAAAAATGCTTTAACACTCGTCCCTTCCAAATATCCCTGTCCACGGCTGTGAGCTGACCTCAGGGACCCACTTCCAATAACGAGGATGTTGCATAAGTGAGGACCTATGTATCATCCGTGGCTAGGTCCTAAGTGACATATGGCTTGTCTCTCAAATGACTTGGCTTGCTGGAGGGTGTTGGTTGCTGTGTTATGAGAACATGCAAGCAGCCCAGTGGTGAGGTCCATGTGGTGAGAAATTAAGGCTTCTTGCCAGCAACCAGTGCAGGCCTCCAGCCTGCAGCCACGTGAGCAGCCGCCTTGGAAGCAGACCCTCTGGCCCCGGTGAGGCCTTCACATGGACTTTGGCCTCAGGTGACTGAGGCCCCAGCTGCTGTCTGACTGTGACCTTGAGGCACCTAGAGCCAGAGTCACCCTGCTAAGCTGCTCCTACATTTCTGACCCACAGAAATACAGATAATAAAAGGTGGTTGGTTTTTTAAATTTAAAAAAAAAAAGATTTTATTTATTTATTTATTTTTAAACAGAGGGGAAGGGAAGGAGAAGAGAGGGAGAGAAACATCAATGTATGATTGCCTCTCATGTGCCCCCTACTGGGGACCTGGCCTGCCACCCAGGCATGTGCCCTGACTGGGAATCGAACCAGTGACCTTCTGGTTTGCAGGCTGGTGCTCAAGCCATTGAGCCACACCAGCTAAGGTGGTTTTTTAAAATTTTTAACTTGTTTATTTTTAATTGTAGTAAAATACACATAAAATTTACCATCTTAATCATTTTTAGGTGTATGGTTCAGGGGCATTAAGTACAACCACCTTGTTGTGCAGCCATCGACCCCCAGAACTTTCTGCCTTTGGCAAAACCCTCTGACTCCAGCTGCACCACCGGCTCTCTAGCCTCCCGGCCCACACTGCTGACTTTGGACTTCCCAGCCTCCATAACCACTGGGGCCAATTCCTTATAAATTCCTTAAATCTGGGGCAAAAGTTGGTTTACAGCTATGAGTACATGAAACAGTTCATTGTTGTATTATTTATTAATTATTGTATGATTTCTGATATAAACAACTATAAACCTCCTTTTGCCCCACCCTGTATATACATGCACATCCTATTGGCTGTGTTTCTCTGGAGAACCCTAATATAACATTATATATAAACATTCAAAATCTTATATTATACATAAACATTACATATATGCATTCAAAAACAATCTGCCAGTGTCCCAATCTTAGAAATGCTCGGCGTGCGACCTTCACGCATCCCATGAATCCCGCGGGCTCATTCGTCCCAGCCCCTTTGTGGCACGTCTCCGCGGACGGCTGAAACGGCAGCGCGATGCGCAGCTTCGCCTGCTCAAAGCTGCAGGGAAGAAATCACCTAAGCGCGAGGTTCCTGGCGCATCCCCACATGCATGCTAATTGTTCACACGTAATGAAGTTTCTGAATAACATTTTTGAAAACATTCAATTCCTGCTGAATTGTCCTACATTCTTGAGTAAAAAGAAAAATGCCATATGTGTAGTTACAGTGTGTATATATGAACATAGCATAATATTGATGTAAAAAAAGATGGGGGATATGTATATGTGTATATACAGAAGAAACTGATAACAATGGTTATCTCCAAGGAGGGAACAATAAGATGGTCGAGGAAACAGGTCAGACAGTCAGTTTTTTGCTGTCCAACCTTATATCACTTCTGAATTTGGAAACATTAGAATATATTACTCAAAAAAAAATCCAAAGAAAAAGAAACAATTTTTGCCTCTATTTCCTCCAAACTTTGTTTGGGGATGAAAATTTTAACTTACAATAAAATAAGTCCTTGGAAAAAACATTCAAGAAATATCTACTGAGCACCTACTTGAGGCCAGGCCTCCTGGTGCTGGAGGACACAGCAGGGGACAAAATGATTTTTCTTTTTTTAAAGTCCCTGCCCACAAGAAACAAATTCTAGCTAGGAAGATAGAAAACAACCCAAAACAACAAACAGGTAAAATCTACAATAAGCTAGAAGGTGGTAAGAGCTATAAAAGAAAAGCACTGGGCAGGATTAAGGAGGTTTGAGAGGGACTGAGAAGGTGTGGGCATGATGAAGGGGTGCGGCTTTAAGTGGACTGTGGGGCAGGCCTCGTGGGGAAGGTGACATCCGAGCAAGCCTCCCACACTGTGAAACTGAGGATGCATCCACTCTTTTTTCTGTGACACTATTTAACCATTCTGCCGGATCATTTGAAATTATCTGATCCCACCTTGCATTATTTTTCCCAATAAAAACTATTTGTAGAGACACTAGGACTATAAATTACATTGTAAAACAGTTTATGGGTAATAGCTGAGTACATTGTTCTAAAGTTAAATGTAGCAAGGAAATTTCTTAGAATCGTATCAGTTTCCCTGTGCTGGCTATAGAGAGGAGACAGAATGTAGAACATTCCCCTGGCATTAACTGTGTGTTTAAGAGGATGACTCTGGTGTTAAATTGTCTGAAGTCAGCCGCACCCTTTCTAGTAGGTCGATTTGGCCAGCTTCTTAATGTCTCTGAATCTCAGTTTCAACTGGAAAATGGGAATAATGATTATACCCAAGTCATGGAGTTTTAGAAACCCAAGAAGATAAGGCTTGTAAATGCATACAGTAAGTGCCCAGTAAGTGGTAAGCAGGGACTGGTGCCAGCCTTGATTCAGATCCTGAGCCAGCACGAATAGACTATGTTTTTAGGTGAGCTTCTTAATATCTCTGCGCTTTGATTTCCCTCATCTGAAGAACAGGGGTGATAACAGTAGCACTGACTTCCTAGGGTGTCTATGAGGACTAAATAAGTTACTACATGTAAAACACTTAGAAAGGATAGAGCAAGCTTTACTAGTATGCTAGGGCTGCCACAAAAAAATACCACAGACTGGGTGGCTCCAACAACAGAAATTTATTTTCTCCCAGTTCTGGAGGCTGGAAGTCCAAGATTAGGGTATCAGCCTGGTTGGTTCTGGTGGGGACCTTCTTCCTGGCTTGCAGATGGCTACCTTCCTGCAGTGTCCTCGCACGGCCTCACCTCCATGCGTGTGCAAGGAGAGACATACGGAGCTTTCACTTCCTCTTCTTCTAACTCCACCCACCCTGTCCTACTAGGACCCTAACCTTATGACCTCATTTCATTTTCATTGCCTCCTCCAGTATCTGCCAATAATTTTTAAGTATGGCAAGCCAGAGTAAGGTGCAAAGCCATAAGCATAGAGTTCTACCATTTTTTTAAGAGGGAAAAAAAAGAAGAATCTATGTATGTGCTTGTTTGTAAACAGTATCTCTGAAAGGATTTTCAAACAAATTAGTGACAGTAGTTGCCTCAGGTGGGGGATTAGGGAGCTGGAGACAGAGGTGGGAGTCACTTTACTGCATATATTCTCTGGTACCTGTTGAATTTTGAGTCATATGAATGCAAACCATATTTAACAAAGAGGAAGAAACAAACAAACAAACAAACACAAAAAGCTGGAGCCAGGGTAAGGTCGTGGTGAGAGGAGGCAGGAACAGGAGAAAAAAAAGAAGGAAGAGCAGCTGTGGCATCAATTTGGTATTATTGTTGATATTTAGGTGAGAAAGTTGGGCCAAAAAAGAATATATGGGATCGTCTAGGAGTGCAGGGCTAAGTGTTTAAATTCAACAAACGCAGCATCCATTTACCGTCACATGCCTTCTTACGTTTGTGATGTGTTCAGAATGGCAGGTGAGTGTGGCTGGGAGTTGGGGAGACAAAGAAACCCCTCAGTATTCAAGGCATCACGGGGGATGCAGAATCCTGAGAGGGTTTCAGGTTATGGGAGAGATTCCGGTAACTTGTCTTCGTGGAGCGGGTGGAGGGAGGCTTATTTCTAAGAAGATGTGTGTGAAAATGTTGGAGTTAGAAGTAGAGAGGGAAAATGAATCAAGGAACTAACAAGAGCAGAAAAGAAGATAAAAATTACAGAGAACCTAGTCTGGGTCAGGCATTGGGGAATCCGTGGGTTTTGTCAACGTCTAGGCGCCCCTTCTTCCAGGAAGTACACTCTGATTTTCCTTAAGCATGTCCTTCATTAGTGTAGATGGTTTCTCAACCGTGGCACTACAGTCACTTGAACCTAGGGAATTCTTTGCTGTGGTGGCTGCCCTGTGCTTTGCAGGATGTTTAGCAGCAGCCCTGCCCCCGGGCCCCACCATGAAATGTCAATAGCATCCCTGGTCCCCAATTATAACAATCCCAAATTACTCTAAAGACATTGCCATATGTTCCCTGAGAAGCAAAATCACTCCCCTTCCCATTGAGAACTACTATTGTGAACTGCCTATAGGGCCACATGGCAAGAAACTGTAGGTGACCTCCAGAAGTCACACAGTGGGAAGGACTGGGGACCTCAGACCTACAATAGCAAGGGCCTGGATTTGCCAACAACACGAATAAGCTGGGAAGCAGATTTTTCCATGGGTCCTCTGGATGGGAACCCAGCCTGGCTGATACCTGGATTTTAGTCTCGAGCTGGGAGCTAATGGGTATTGTTACAAGCTGCTGAGTTTGTGGTGATTTCTTATGCAGCAGCAGAGACCTCAAGTTCTGTGAGATATACCTATTTCGTTACAGTGATTCCCTCCACTCCTTGTTTCCCTTACGCCACTTCAAATAGATTTCTGTTATTTGCAACTCAAAATGTCCTAAGTAAAACACTACCTCATAGGCCTATTGAATTGGACAGTTGTATTGATCTGGACATTTCACTGTATATAAATTTTACCTCAATGAAAAATAAAACGGGAAAAAATTACTTCACAGGGAGGCAATGCACTTACAGCTCTGGCTTAGAAATCATTTGGATACAAAGCGGCCAAAATTCAAACTGGGTTAAGTTTAAAAAGTAATGAATAGGTTCACAGAAAAATCCAGGGGTAGGTCTGTCTATTAGCTCTCTATGGCTCTGTTTCCTTTCTTTTTAAAGCTGAATGATATTCCATTTTATGGATATAACATATTTTGTTTATCCATTCGTCTGTCAGGGGACATTTGGGCTGCTCCGGCTTCTTGGCTATTGTGAACAATGCTGCTGTGCACATGAGTGTGCAAATACCTCTTCAAGACTCTGCTTTCCATTCTTTCAGATGTATACCCGAAGTGGGATTGCTGATCGTAAGGTAGCTCTATTTTTAATATTTTGAGGAACTTTCATACTGTTTTCATGGAAGTTGCGCCATCTTACCTTCTCAACAGTGCACAAGGGGTTCTTCACATGCTCACCAACACTTCCTATTTTCTGTTTTTTTTTTACACGCTGAATTTTAGTTTTTAAAAAACTCACTGGCTGCCGTGTGGTGAATGGTTTGGGGTGGGGGGAGTGGCGGGGCTCAGGGTTAACTCCTGTGGGCCTGGAATTGGCCAGAGATGAGTGGCTGAAGTGAGGGATGAACCTGCTCAGACCTGGACGTTGGTCAAGATGTGAAATGTTCTCACTAATAGTGTGGCTCTGTAATTGTGGATCCCAGGCCTGTCTCAGCACAGTTTCTATCAGCTTGTCAACACTGTTGGCTGATAAGATTGATGATTTGTACCTTATCTCAATGAGACCCCCTTGGGGACTCTGCCTTTGGGTTAGTCACACAGCAAGAATATCCTGTTAGAAGCCTGGCCGATGCTCCGTTTCAAGCACAGTGATTCCAAGGTGTTCAGTGTGCATGGTGATGGTTCAGCTCTGCAGAAAGGGGACAATTGGTGGCCACAGCTGGCCTCTCCAGACCCACTGTTGTGATGCAGACTTCGGTTGCTTGCTATGTGTGACTTGACTTTAATGCTCTTGCTATATTTTAGCTTCTTCGGTAACATCGTCATTTTGTGTCCTATTAGGTTTCTTTAAGAATCAAAGCCTGTCTAACTGCCACCATTACTGCCAGGGGGAGTGACTGGTTCTATGGTAGCACAGTGTCTGGCACAAAATAAGTTTTTATTGTAAATATTTGTCGAATGGTTCAGGCTAGAGTGGGTGAGGAGTGAAGAATGGGGATGGGGTCCTACGGTCCAGCCCCTCTGCTCCCTCCTGAGTCACACAGACTGCACATAACTGCCTGGCCCACAATAGCTGCTCAGTGAACACATCTCTAGTGAGTAAGCAAAGGAAAGAAACAATAAATCTCTGATTTATTTGGACTTGGCAATGATCTCAAGCTGCTAAGGAGTAAAAGAAAGAATGGTCAGTAAGCAGGCACCACAAAGCTTGTTCTTTCTCCAGGCCTCCTGGGCATACCTTTCTAATTACAGTCTGTCGTGGTCCCTGTCAAATAAGTCCTAAGATGAGAGGGTTTAAGTGATTTTGTTCTTGCAGACATTTCGCCCATGCTTCTTTTTCGATGTTGCCCCAGGAGTTTTCTGGCCTTTTTTTTTTTTGAACTGCCAAGAATGGTTTAAAAGCAGATTTTTGGGTACTAGTTGGTTCTTGTCAACCCCACCTTTTACACGTTCTCTTTCCAAAAATGGCCCATAAATTTGCTTCCCTCTAAAAACCTCTACACAGAGGAATTCTCTCCGCTTTAAAGTCCTGCATCTAAAGAAATCTTAAAATGCCATCATTTCTTAAACTTCTCTTTTTGTCTTCCTTAAACATCATTAGCACCCCAAAATGTGTGAGGCCTTTCTCAAGTTTCATATCATTTCCATTCAGTAGCCAAGAAACACCTCTTTGTATTGGATAGGGGCTTTAACAAAAGGGTCTATGAATAAGTGTCCATTTTAGGTTTTTCTGAGCATTAATAAATATGAACTTGATGGTTCACTGAAATCATTGAGAGTAAAAAAAAAAAAGAATTTCCCTTGGCTTTAGAACTTGGAAAATGAGTACCAGGTTTCTTAATCCAGCCCTTTTAAACAGGCCATGCAGATAGCATCTCTAGTAATAATCTAAAAAAGAAGTAAGCCAAAAACATGTTATCTTGGGCAAAGGAATGTAAATATTGGTATTTACATTTGGAAATGAGTTGGCCTGATTTCTGGTAGCTTTCTTGCCACATTTGTAGACAAGAATAAAGCTGCTTTCTCTTCTGAGAAACTGAGTCAAGAAGGGCTAGAGACCCATAGTTTCTTCCCACAAAGATTTTGCTTCAGTTGTATCCCATGCTGTGAGAGCAGGCCTTACTTTTCATATCTAGCCACACCTTCTTCTGAGTAAAGTTGAGATAATAACAAAGCATTTGTTTTTCATGTATATTTGTTAGGGGCCCTTTCACATATAATTGGCAAAACCCCAAAAATAACTAGAATAAATGAAAAGACAATGTATTGACTTATCTAAAATATGGCTTCAGGCACACTTGATCCAGGAGGTCAAGTGATGTCATCAAGGCACATTCCCTTTTTCTTAAACAGGCCTTCTCTAATGAAGATCATAGTGAAGACTGACAGCTGAGACTTACATTTTGTCAGCTTAGTATTCTCAGGAAGGAGAGCATCTTCCCAAATCTCTTCGGCAGAAAAGCCTCAAGGAAGATTTTGAATGGTCTCAGTTGGGTCATGTGCCCAATCCTGAACCACTTATTATGTGCAAGGGCATGGAATCCTTTCGGAGATGATTATGATCAAACCCACTCAAACTACACAGAGCGGGTTTTCCCACAGGGAAAAAGATTGTTGTGTCCAGAAGAGGGAAGGGATGTCAGGCAGACAAACACAACAGATATTCCCCACAAAAGGCCTTTCAGAGTAACTTAGTGGGACAGAGAGGCAGCAGGAAGTAAGAAGTCAGGGATGGGGCACCGACTATGGGACACTCTTCATTTTACTTCATTTCTAATTTCTTCCTTTCCTCTTTCCTTCAGTCATCTCTTCTAACAAATCTTCTTGCTTGCTGGAAACAGCAGCAGCGGGAACTGACTGTAGACTTCCAACACAGTGTGTGAGGATTTTAATAGGGATGGAACAGACAGCTTGCTGAGAACGTAATTTCAAGTGAGGTTTGAGTGACGAGGAGGAAGATTGCCAGGTAAGGAAGAGGAGGTAAAGACAGGCCAGGTAGAGAAGACAGCAGGCACCAAATTATGGCGTTCTGGCAGGGTAGGCACACTGCACTCAACACAGGAACATTCTCTGTGGTTGGAGCAGAGGCTGTGTGCAAGGAAGGGGGCTGGTGATGAGAGAGAAGCGGAGAGGGACCTCAGGGAAGATTGTGAAATGCCTTGAATTTCAGGCCAGAAAGTCTGGGCTTTGATCTTATCTCTCTTTGGGGGAGCAGGAGAAGTCTTTTATCCTAGAATTAATTTTTCAAATATTTTGATGAGGATATTTCTGACAGCTGAGGGGAAGGTGAGGTGGGATTGGGCGACGACACTATTGGCAAGGAGCCCAGGTAGGAGGGAGTCCTAGCAAGAAGTGGCAAAGACCCCTCAGGCGGTAGTAGAAGGGTGGGATTCCAGAGGTAGAGCTTCAGTAGAGCCCATGGGATTTGGTTCTGCCCCAGTTCGGGGAAGAACTGATTAGCAGAAGACGAGTATGGGGAAAAGAGTCCGAAGCAAGGAGCTACTGCCCTCCTCTGGCAAATGATTGACACAATGAATCATCCATTAAGGGACAGGAAAGTTCAATGCGTTTTCAGAACAAAGGATGCCTGGTGCTGGGAAGCTATGTCAGGAGGTACTTGTTGCATAACTGTAGCTTCTCATTTCATTTACTGGTCGACAAATATTTATTCGACTCCTGTTATGGGCCAAGTCCTGTGCTAGATGCCGGGTAGAGACCGGGAAGTGAAATGGACATGATTCCTGTCAGCACGGAGCTTTCTGTCTGCTGTTTTGGGGAAGAAGGACAGCAAACAAATGTATGTATAATTAAAATATACAGAAAATATTGAGTGTATGGAGGTAATCAATTCTGGATGCCCTGAAAGAAAGGCAGGGGTAGGGAGCAGAAAGCCTCCCAAGACAGGTGGTTAAGATGAGGCTGGGTACAGAGCAGGACTGTTCACATCGCCTCTCATCTGGGGAAGGCATTTTCTAGCCAAGCAGATGTTCAAATAATGCACATTTGGACATTGTGATAAACTTCATTCTGAGTTCACAAATCACTCTTTTCCCCAATTATCTTGCAGTTTTAAATGCATTCAGTAACAACAAAGCTTTATGACTGTAACTCACTTGGTCTTTTAAATTTTACAATATGATTCTTCACATTTGCTGATTGACATGTGTCCCGGTGTAGACTGTTACAACAATGGCTCCGCTCAGTCAGGCTTTGCTAGGTCCAACCTCTTGTGTAGACCCTCCTACACTGGTGTTTGGTGTGGCCACGTGACTTGCTCTGATCTATGGAACATTAGGAGACGAGATACCAACAGAGAATTAAAAAGGGCTTGAACATTGGGCTTGCCCTCTCTTCCTCTGTAGAGTGCCTTGTGAAGAAGCCTGAGCTAGCCTATTGGAGGATAAGAAACAGAGAGGAGTATCCTAGCCTAGGCTCCCTAGATCAGTCAGCTCTCAGCTAATCTATACAGGCTGACTGTCACCACATGAATGACTCTGGACAAAACTAGCAGAAAATCCATCTAGCTGAGCTCAGCCCAAATTATGATCCCAGAGAAATTTTGAACAAATTAAAGGACTGTTGTGTTAATCCACTAAATTTTAGAGTATTTTTATGTAGCCATAGATTTAATTCTTTTTGGCATTGTAACAAGAAAACTTAAAGGCAGCAAAGATAAATAAATGATAAATGACTCTTCTAAGCCCTCACCACAGTATGGGGGTAGATCTGAATTCTTCCATTACATCCTACACTCTAAAGGCCATCTCTGCAGCTTCCAGTATTGCTTAGAAGTACCCAAACAGTTCCCCAACTTTCCAGTTTTCTTAGCATGCATCTTAAAGTGATATTAAGATAATGGGCCCTGGTTCCACTTTAAGTAGTTAAGAACCAAGATTATATATAATTGTATAAATAAATAGAACTAGACTGATCATTTTCAAAATAGCCACATAACTTCATAATCAAACCTCATAACCCTCTAGGAAGTATATTATTCGCTCCACCATTCCAAAGAAAAACTAGTGCAGAGGCAATAAAAGAACATTTTGCTCAGTTTGTTAAAAAGAAGTCATAGTGACTTTCTTTTTCATTCCATTGTGCTTATGGAAGAACTGTATTTTTCCAGTTCTCTGAAATATGCAAACAATAACCAAACCTAATGTAGTGTAATATAGCACATGTGTTTCTGAATCTTTACAGATAGGGAATCATTTGTTCCCTAAGACAAAGGAGACATTCACATCCCTTTCATGTGTTTTGTGCTCCTCTTTCTAATTTGAGTCACTTTCAACTTTTTAATAATGAAGACTTGAACATGTTCAGTTATGTGCCCAGGGCTACAGGTTATAAATTCCAGAGATGAAATCAAATGCTTTTCTTTTTGATGCCAAGTCCCTCATTCTCTTAACCAGATGAACTAAAATAATAACTATATGGTCTTCTAAGAGATCATGAATACATTTAATCTGAGAAATTTACTTTGTATCTCCTAGCAAAAATCAAGAAAATAGATTGTTTCAATATTTTAACATGGTTTCAGTATGCTAAAGTTGAATATCAAACTTCTTTATGGAAATCGAACACCCTACTATTTTTAGACATTTACAATGTTTCCATGGTCAATAAGAAGGCACTGACTTTTGTGTAATGCTTTGCTCTGATTTTCCTTCAGAGTTTGTGTAGTCAGTGTGCTGCACTGTGTCTGACACATAGTGGGTCTTCATTAAATGCTAGTGGAATAAATACAAGACTGTATAGATGAAAAATAAAATAACAATTATTATACAAATAGTACATGCTCATACAGTCCAAACTGTACAGAATATACAGATTCAACAGCTCCCCGCCCTCACTGTAGCAGGCTCTGCTGATTGCTTGCCTGACGTTCATTCCCCACTGTTTTCTTCCCAATGGAACCTGGATGTTCTGTGGTCCCTTTCTCCCACATAGCCCCATGCTTCTGGGGAGGTGGGCCAAGCCTGAAGGTGTGGTCCTGATTGGTTTATCTTTAAGTCGATCACAGTGGTTTAGACAAGGACATGTGACACTAGTGACACATAACAGGAAGTCAGCTAGTGCATTTGTTCTTTAAAGGAGAGAAAGCTTATGAATGTCATGAGAACGTCTCCTCATTGCTTAGCTGCAGGAAGCATAACTGACTGGCAGTTGTTGTAGGGTCTAAGCGCCTGAGGCTGTGCTTCCTGGGGGCTGCTTGTAGCCATAGAAGGTGGTGGGAACCCTAAGACAGATTCGTTTCTGACAGGTGACTTGAGCTAGGTTGCTTTGGCCTTCTCTGCTAGGGATGTTCAGTTTGGGTATTTCTCCTAAAACGTCTCCCTCTATCCTCTTTAAGAGAAGCTGCCTCACAATAAAGCCCACTCCCCGAGAATAGCAAAGCAGAAAGACAGAAAGAACCTAGGTCCCCAGTGATGTCCTGAGCTGCTGAGTTCATCAACCCCAGGGTCCCCCTCTCCATGGGCTTCTTGCTGTGTAAGACAATAAATTTCCTATCATGTGCACCTCTGAGTTGGGGTTTTCTTTACTCACAACAGAGAACATTGCCACAGATACGATTACTCTCCAATCCCACTTCCCACAAGAAACTTCTGATAACTTATTACTGTGAACTTTTCCAAAACATTTACAAACATATATATTATTTTTGACTTGATTTATTTTCAAGTCATCAACATATTATGTACATCTTTCCACAGAAGTACATATAGATCCACCTCAGCCTTTCTTGTGGCCACAAAAATTCTGTTTAGGATGTGCCCTAATCGGTGTGCTCCTACCCATGATTTGTGTTCTGCCCTTCTCCTACCTCAACAGACAAGAGGAGAGAGCCACTGGCAGAGCCTTCCCTAGAGGACAAATTTTTGTGCTCTTCTTTAAATCCCATATAGCGCCACTTTTAATGCAGGGGAAATATACACCAAAGGCAATCTGAGCAAGTAAATCGGATTTAGGAGCCAGAGAGGGCAGATGTTTGGGCAAAGGAGCTGCCTGAGACTGCGCTTTGAAAAGGGGAACTATTCCAGACTATTCGAGTCACTTGCACCTCCTCTCGCCCTTCCCTCCTTCTTTCCTTTCTGCCCCCTAGCCTCCTTCCCAGACTTCTGGCGTGCCCCGTTCTGGGGGCCGCGAGGGAGGCGGGCGTGAGTTAGCCTAGCGGTAAGCATCATCCTGCAGGAAGAGACGCGGCTGCACTGGCTGGGATCCGTGGCCTGCGTGAGACCCGCTCTGATCCGGTGTCAGACCGACCCCAGCCTGGCTTGCCTCCATCTCCCCTTCCCGCCAGGCGTCCGGCCCCGCCCCGTATCCCTCCAGGCCCCTCCCCCAGGCCCCTGCCACGCCCAACTCCTGGCTCCACCCACTATCCGCCCTGTCCCGGCTAAACCTCTTAATACCTGGAACACAAACCTTTGGCGCTGGTAATCTACTTGCCTCTTTACTTTGCTTGGGGTTGTTTTGAGTCTGTAAACAAAAACAAAACAAACAAACAAAAAAAAAAAAACAAGACGAAACCACCAGGAGGTGTTCGTTCTAAAGTGCCATTATTGTTGGAGCCCAACAACCAATGTGGTTCACCGAGCGGGATCTTCCACTTTACCTTGTGAGAGATGGAGGAGTCCTCAAACGCTAAGCCCATCTCAGAGGTGTGGTGTTGCGGATTTAAGTCTGCACCCTGTTCCGCCCCCACGGAAACTGCTTCTGGCCAGAACTGCCACTCTCGCCGGAGCAGCCTGCTTCCCACGTTCAGCCAGCTGATTTCACTTGCTCTATGGGCCTCAGCCTGGCCGGGCTTAGAGATAAATTTGGCCTGGATGAGTAGATAAAAGCCGACTTGGCTTTTTCTGAGCTGTTGTAGGCCAGCCTACCTATTATAGCAAACATTAAAATAGCACCCAACCAGTCCGCACATTAAATATACTTTCTGGGTTTTGGCTGTAAATGTTATTTGAACAAGATGGGGAAAAAAGTGAGTATACTATTCCAAAGTTTATGTAAGAAGAGAGAGCTACAAGTATATATGTATATTTACTTATTTGACAGAGTGAAGTACAGTGGAAGAACATACCATTAAAAAAAACAGCTATCCATAGGGGAAGGGAAGAAATTGATTGGGAAGAACAGAAATGAAAGCTAGACTTCTTTGATTACACCTTGTTTAATAGATGGAAGGAACTGTGTCTTATTTTATGTAATTATAAAATTAAGAGACAAGAAAGCACTATCTAATACTGAAAGCAAAATTAAAAAAAAGAAAAAGAAGTTAACGGTGTAAAGGAGAGCTGTGCATCCATCCAGTGGCCAGCACGGTCCCCTTGTGAAGAACTAAGACCAAAACAACAACATTCTTTGGGCACCGTTGAAGGAAACTAGAGAACCTACTCACGATTTTGAAAACTACTAAATGAAAGGAAATAGGCATTTGATCTTGCCTTTTCTACACAAACTATACTTCAAGATAACCCAATCATTGATGAGGTAAAATGAGAATGAATGAATGGATCTAGGCAAGGATCATCAACGGTAGCAAATATCTCAAAAAGAAAAGCCACCAGACACTGCGTGCCCCCGACGGAGGAAAGCTCTGAAGGAGGCCTCCACAAAAACTGCATCTGACTCTAATCAAGTAGATTAGAGGGGAGCCAGAGGGGCAGGTGGGTTGAGGACGGGAAGGAGTACAAACTTTCAGTTACAAAATAAGTCATGGAAATGTAACATACAGTATAGAGGATATAATTCAGGGGTGGGCCAATGTAGGTGTGCAGTCGTGACACAAATAAATAATATAATAATTAATGAATAATAACAAGAGAATAAGCTGTTTCACGGCTGCACACCTATGTTGGCCCACCCTGCTTGTAACAACTGTGCAGAGTGACAAACGGTTACTAGCGTTCCTGTGGTGATCATTTTGTAAGGGACATTAAGTTTTGAATAATCATGTTGTGCCCCTGAAACTAATATACTATTGCATGTTAACTGTTGTTAAAAATAAATTTAAACTCCATCTGAATCTAATCAGATCACCGGATCTGACTGCCAACTCAGAGGGAATACTGAGGAAATGGATGTTTAAACAACACCAGGAGCTACAAAGTAGCAAAATCCAGGCCACTATAAACTTCTACAGGACACACGACTTGGTTCATTCAAGAGAAAAATTGTAAGTCAAAAGAAAAAGAGAGATGGAGTGAAAACCCTATAGATTAAAAGTCACTTAAGAGGTATTTATTTACAATGAGTGGACTTTATTTGGATCCTGATTCAAACAAACCATAGAAACAAAATAAATCACTTCTATAAATAAGCACAAAATTTTGAATGCTGCCTAGATATTTGATGGTATTAAATTTTTATTTTTTTGTTGTGTTTTTGTATATTTTTAAAGAGTCCTTATCTTTTAGAAATAAATGAAATATTTAAAAATGAAATGAAAGGATGTCTGGGTTTTTTTTTTTCAAGATAATCCTAGACTGGATGGGGCAGAGGAATGGGTAGAGGTATAGACTAAACAGGAGTAGCTGTGAGCTGATAATTATTAAAGCTGAGTGAAGGGAACGTGAGGTTCATTGTACAATTTTCTTTACATTTGTTTTTGCTTAAATATGTTATTGATAAGATATTTTAGCAAATTCTTTGAAGTTTCTATACTTTAGCTTTTGAAATTACTTACGAGAAACTCACTGAATAGGGCTATGATTTCTTAGAAATCAGTTCATCATTTGGAATCCTTTCCAAGTGAGAAAGTAATGCTAATAACAACAACAATTAGTACACATCTAGTTCTTAGAGTGTGCCAACCGATGTTCTAAGTGTTCTGCTCATTTAATCTTTTCACGGAATCTATGAGGTTAGTGGTACAACTATCCCCATTTTACATATGGGACTACAGAGGTCGAGGAAACCGACGTTGGCAGAGGTTGAATAACTTGCTGGAAGTCACACAGTAGATGGAGGGGGCGGAATTTATACACAGTTCATGCTCTTGACCACTATGGAAATCTACAATTATTTTCCAAAATAAGGAAATTTTTATGAATACTAGATTAAACAATGAATGATGCTGACTGATTAATGCTTCATACCTATTTACTGAACGTTTATTAACTTACATTTTGAGATTTTTCTCTTTGTGATTTAGAGCAATACTTTTTGCAAGGTCCCAAATATTTTCACAGCCCCTATGCCCAGGGCCTCTCCTGCCTGGGGTATGAAACAGCCTGAGACCTAGGGCTGAAAACTGATAAATTCTCAGGTGTTGCTTAAGCCCAATCCTCTCATCCTTCAGGTCCCCACCCAGGTTTTCTCCATTTTTTATATCCCTCCTACTGGTTTCAATTAGCCTCCTTCACAACCCATCATCTTGAATGGAGCCCAGTCCACTTTGATTCTTCATTCTCTTCTGACAGCTGGGGTTAGTCTGCCCCCAGAGAATGAGGCCCCGCAGCTCAGAGGGTCTCCCTCTTTGGTTAGAATTCACAAGAGCAGCCAGAGAAATGAGGTGGAGTGGGCAGGGCTCCTCGCTCCTCACACTTTCTTCTTAGCCGATACTTTATCAGTTTAGTTCATGCCTGAGGACTTTGAAAGGTTCTATTCTATGCTATTTCCAGGTCTAGCTTCTGTGGAGTGACCACCTGGGTGTGGCAAGAGTTTAACTAGTAGGCAAAAGAAAAAATAAAAACATGGAGTCAGCCCTGAGTTTCTCCATTACTGGAGGCAGGCGGGTTATAGGACCCTGGGATCTCTCATGTTCCTCTGTCAGCTCGTTGTCTGTCTAATTTTCCACTTGAGGCTGTTCTTGGTGTTAATTTTAGTATTACTTAATCTTCCCTAAACATTTTGAGCTGGAGTGAAGGGGCAGAGTGTAATTTGCCCTGGGCCCCTCACCTGCTGGGGAGCGCTACTAGCTTTGAACCTTCCCTGAAGATAACTCTGAACACAGGATTAGCATGCATTCCAGGCATGATTTAATAAGAGTTCTGTAATCTACCAAGAAATAAAAAGATAAGCCTAGACTGACTCAAAGATCAAAAGGGCAGAAGAATGAAGTTCCAAATCAATTTTTCCTCCAAAACATGTTTACAGATTTCTATGGGCAGCAAGCCTGAAGGATTTGGGTCTTGTGGTCTCATAGGCAAGCAGACAGCCAACTCCAAAGGCTAAGATCTGCTAGTGTCGGGCTCATCCTTCCTCACCGAGTAAATGAAGTGCCACTGGCTGAGTTTTCTCTATCGGTCCCCGCACTGCCCCTATGCCCTCAGAGGCCTTTAGAATTTAAGACTTGGCCTGTTTAATCCATTCTGGTTAGGAAATTGGCCTAAGGCTAATGAAACTCAGAGCCTGAAACTCAGCCTGATGTCACTTGGAAGGTAAACCAGAGAAGGGTGGAGTCGTTCTATGCTGAAGTTTGTGAGCATTGATGTTGCTGTTTGGATCATTCCAATGAAAGGGGGCTGACACGGAATTGAAGTTTTCTGCATCCGCTGTGATGGGAGGTAATCCGGAGTGGGCTGGGCAGGGGTTGTCGAGCTCACTAGAAATAACAAAAGATCCCCTGGCCCTCCAAGAATGTGTGGCTGAGGTAAGAAGGGAGAGCTGCACACACAATCACAATACAGCCAAAAGGCCCCGTGGGAGAAGCAGCAAGCCTGGCTACACACCACTCCACGCCATTTTTCACACTGAAGTCGAGACCAGCTGGGAAGGGGTTGGGAGCGTTCACTTGGCCAAAGTCAAGCTATTTGTGGTGAAGAACCAGTTAGTTTTGTGATATTGTGATTTATAATAAGAAATACAGGGTGGGGCAAAAGTAGGTTTACAGTTGTGAGTATGCAAATCACGGAGTTTATAAAGGGGGAGGGATTAAGATGCACGAATTTCTAATTATAAAAACAGTCATGGGGATGTAAACTGCGGCACAGGGAATATAGTCAATAACACTGTAATAGCTATGTCTGCTGGGTACCAGGTGGGCCTCAGACTTCTCAGGAATGATCAATTTGCAAGGTATAAAATGTCTAACCACCATGTGGTACATCTGAAACTGATATAATATTGTATGTCAGCTATACTTTTAAAATAAATTTTAAAAAACTTTGAAAAGTGAAAAATGTAATAAATTAAGAAAACTAATAAATAAAATAAAATGGGCAAAGGATCTGAATAGACATTTCTCCAAAGAAGACAGACAGGTGGCCAAAGAGGTAAGCAGGCTTTAGGAAAGCCAACAGGAAACTGGCGTTTCCCCGGGGTTAGCAAGAGCAGGAAACCCTTAGCAGGGGGTCTGCAGAAGCAAGGGGAGGGAATAGTCTCAGAACCTCTGCAGAGTAGCCAAACAGGGAGGACTGCCCAGACAGCACTGTGCCCTATGGTAGAGCGAGGCCACGAACTCACTGCTTTCAGTAGGAAAGGAACTAGGGTATAAATACCCCAACCCCACTCCCTTCTCACCTTGATCTCTTGCTGGTACCACCCCCACTGGCCAAACTCACAAGAAGAGCTTGAGTTTCACAGCTGGAAGAAAGTGGTAGAAATAGCTGAGCAGAGACGAATATGTGATTTAGGGAGTAGGAGGCAGAGGTAGGATTTATGCCGTGGGCTATGGACAAGGAAAATCAAAATGAAAGAAAAATTAAGGTCAGGACAAGAGAAGGTGGGATGGGGAACCAGTTGTACTGATGATTTACATACAATAAGGTTGTATGTTCTGAGCACCAGGATGTTCTCCAATGGGCAGATCCAAGGGCCAGTTCATTTTGGAGCAGATGTGGCTGAAAAACGGTTCTGCTGGTTCCTGACTGGTTCTTTCAAGCATTGCTCTAGGCTAGAGGTCTGCCAATTTTGTCTTAAAGGGACAGATAGTAAATATTTTAAGTTTTGCATCACATGATTCAACCACCATTGTAGTGGGAACGCAGCTACTAGACGGTACAGAAATGACCCACTTGGCTGGGTCCCAGTACAGCTTTATGTATAAAAACAGAGAGCAGGCCCTCAGGCTGTAGTTGGCCAACCCCTGCCCTAGAGACTTAAGAATTTTTTCATCATTTTGCCTTCCAGTAGACTTTTGATGTATCTCTCCGAACGGGCCTTTCCCTAGTTATAGCTTCTGACAGATGGACAATCTGGACCTCTTACCGAGTACCAGGAATGAATGAGTCAGGAGATTCTGCTTCAATTCCTAGAGATGCCCAAGAAAGAAGGCATGTATAGCTGATCTCATAAAGAACATGGGGCAGACGTTTTCAGTTCCCACATCTTGATGTCAGCAGTTTCCTGAAAATGTGTTAGGTTAAAAGAAGGTTTCCTTTTCGTGTCAGGAACATGTATGAGATTAAGCTTTGAAATCCTACGAGTTTAAAACCCATCACTTACTTACTCACCGTTCGGCCTCACTAAGCCAGTTTTCTCATCTATAAAATGAAAACAACGCGTACCTCATAGGTAACAACAGTTATTACTATAGGAGTGAGAAAATATGTTCATACTTCTAATTTTGTCTCTCTTGCTTTTTTCCTACTGCCTTCCTGAAGACGACTAGTTCTTAAAGTTTGTTCCCAACCCGCAGGCTTTTCATCTGGGTTCTCTAAATGCTCCTCGGGCAGACCCCAAATGGATCCCAGACAATTTACATATTGATCAGGACTCTTTGATTGCCAGCAATAAAAACTGAGGTCCAGCTCATGTAAGGGGTAAAAAAGACAGGTGGGGTGATTTCCAGGACACTGGAGTAGTTCTGAGAATCGAAGTATAACAATTCAGTCTCAGAAAGTGAAACTAGGCAAGTTCAGGGATTTCAGAGACTGAACTCAAATTCCTCTCTCTCTCATTTCTTTTTCTACATGGACTAGTGTTTTCTTTATTTCAAGGGAGGTGCCAACTGAGAACACTTGCTCACATCATGGCTCTATACCCTAAGGGGAAAGTTCTTCGCTGCTTCTTCCCCTTGAGCTTCCCCTGTTTTAAAACCCCGTGAAAGGGTCCTATCTGTCCTGATTTGGGTCACGTGCCCACTCAAGCTAAACACTGTGGCTGTGGAGGTGAGGTCTTACGACCTGCTTAGCTTGTATCAACTACCCACGTAGTAATGCTCGGCTGCAGCCACCAGGACCTCGTGGTTGCAGCAGGGGAAGAGCAGTTGCCCCCAAAGAAGGAGAATGATGTTGCCTAAAGAGGGTGGAAAGGCATGCTGGGCTGCCAGGTACACACTGTATTCACAAACGATGTCAGCTCTCTTCAGCATATAAACATAATTTTTTTCTGTGTGCTTGCCGTGATTACAGTGCTAAGATCCTTAGCGTGAGCCACAGGGTAAACTTGGCCACGGATGCCTACACTGTTGTGGGGGCAGAGGGGGCCATGGTCAGCGAGAGGGCCATGAATCGGACGGACATCAGGGATCAATTCAGTTTCAGGTATCATGTAGGGATTCCACGTAATAGTTCTCCCAGTGATCAGGTCAGACTCGTAAATGTTTGATTCTAATTCCATAAAAAAAATTTTTTTCAGCTGAAAATTTTTTAGTGAAAGTCCAGTTCACTGTGTCTCTCTCTGTCTTTGGACTCCCTTGCTGTGTCTCTCACTCTCTGTTATTTCCTTCCCCCTTTTCTTGGCTCTCTCTTGCATAGTAGTCTGCCTCCCTAATTATAAGCTTTGGAAAGATTTCTTTTGCATTTCATATCACCTGGGGTAGTAGTGAGGCGGGCATACAGGGTGGGACAAAAGTAGGTTCGCAGTTGTGAATATGCAAACCACAGAGTTTATTCTTGTGTTATTATTCATTAATTATTGTATTATTTTCTGTGCAAACATCTGCAAACCTACTTTTGCCCCACCCTGTATGTATTAACTCAGATCCAAGGAGGTAGCAAGCAGTAGCCCAATGAACAAAACTAACTTCCTCTTTGTGGTTATTGCGTCTGGGACTGTACCAGACAAAGGACAAATTACTCAGGACTTAATTTCGAGGTACAAAACCCCGCTAATACTTGGACAAAAGGGAGAACCAGAGAGGAGAACCCTATGGAGACTCCTCTTTCTCTTTGCCTTCCACTCTGTGTGTTGGCTTTCTCCCCAGGGCTGATGGCCAGGCAGGCAACAGCCACCAGGGAGGCTCCTCCCGGCTTTGATGAGGGAGAGAGAGAGAGAGAGAGAGAGAGAGGGAGAGATTTGCTGTCCTTGGTGTCCAGTTGACATGCTTGGGTAGGGGTTTTCACTTGGGGTGGGTTGGAGGTTGAACCAGCATGTTGTAAGCAAGGAAGCATCCCCGAAGAGAGTCACTCACACACGTTTGCGTCTTTCCACAAGGCCAGCTTTATTAGGGGAGACTCCCCAGTGAGCCAACAGAGTCACATGCAGGCTACACACAGAGAGGGCCAGCTTCTGCAATAGAAGGAAGCAGGGCGAGCATCCCAGTGTGAAGTCCAGGTCACTGGCGGCAGGTGGAGAGGCAGGTGTGGGTCTCAAGCCAGGTGGCTTCAGTGGCGGTACACGACGGGTGAAGTGGAAGGCCAGCAGGGCTCCGAGCGTGACCCTGTGGTACAGCCAATTTCCAGCATCCAATGGCCAAAGCTCTGAGTTCTTATATCCCCAAGGTGTGGAGGTGCCCCTCATATTGGTGTCCAGATGGAGTCCTTATCCAAGCGTTCAGACTTGGGGTTTTGGGCGTTCCAGGCCCAAGGGTATTTCAGTTACACCCCATTACCTCAGTCTTGACAGAGTACTCGATATACTATCATGGCTGACCGTGATTCCATGTTGGATTGTCAGAGGTGTCTAGAACGTCTGCTCTGCTCTTGCTCTACATGCAGCGTCAGTGGCCAAATCTCAGATCTGTCTTCAGAGGTGGGGCAGATCCCAAACAGGTGACAAAGAGCCTGGTACGCGCCAGGGGCTGGTGGCGTCGGCAAAGGAAAGAAATCATCAGCCCGACACCACTAAAATTCCACCCTCCCCACTCCAAACCTTGCATGGATGAGATAAAAATAATGTGTGCTGCCTCCAAAGACCACACTGGCTAGGGAGGGGTTTGTAACCATTGGGCTAGATGATCTCAAGAATTTCTCAGCAATTCTGCAGACGGAATTGTGGCTTCGATGATATAATATGTAAACAAAAGTGGGAGGGGCTTTTCCAGATGGAGAAAACCCTGTTTCAGAAGGTTAATTGACGAGTTGGGAGGGACACTTGGCAAGGCATCCTTCCGTTTACATTTCATAAAACTCACTGACTTCACAGAGTGAGGTCATCAATGCCTTTTTAAACAACTTTACTGCTCTAGGCTCAGAAAATTCAGTCATATACATTCAGCCTGTGCTTTATAATTGGGTATCCTTTGGCTGGATGGGTTGTCATCAGACTCAGTGTCAAATCAAAGGCATTGTGGGGGTGTCTCTGACTCAGGGGGAGGGGCAGGTTACAGTGACCTCCACAGAGCTGGCGGGATAACTTTGTTCAGGCTTTTGTTGGGAGTGAAGCTGGGGGAGGGGAGACAAGGGAGTCAGGGTGTGGGATGTCACTCATTCAATAAACTGTCCTAGGATGCACTGATGAACAAGATAGATAGAGCCTGGCTCTTACAGAACCACATTCCAGAGGGGGTTGTGCTTTAGTGAACAAGATGCATGTAATTCTACAGCTTGAACTTCAAGGATCAGGGAAGTCTTCCTGGAGGGGGTGATACAGATGCTGAATTCTGAAGGATGTATGTCAGCCAGGTAAATGGAAAGGGGTGAGGCATCATTGGCCAAAACTTCCCAGGTGGAATTGCCTGTTATGCAAACTAAGAACGTGCTCAGGGCCCAGCAAAGCAGGGGTATCCGAAAATGAAGGGAATTTTTTTTTTTGGCGGGGGAAGAATTTGAATTTGAAAAACATTATCAAAGTGCTCATTTTGGAGTAGGCGGAAGTTTGTGGGACTTCCAGACATATATTTTGCAGTGAAGCGTCATTTTCATTTTGAATGACATATGGGAGACATAGCATCATAATCTCTTTGGTCCTTAGAGCCACTAAAGTCCCCAGGAGCTGTCCGGGTCCCAGAGGTGGACAGAAGCCTGTGGCCTCCCATTTCTTCCCCTCCAGGTCCCTCCCTCCATAGTTTCCTCTCCTCCAGGGTTCAGTTTGCTTTGCTCCATCACACCTCCCTTGTTGGACCATTCCCCAAAGTCCCTATTAAAATTTACTGCCCTTTTATTCCTTCCCAAAGCAGCTCTAATCCACAAAGACGATGGGTGTTAATGATCACATTGCATATAAATTACTCCCATAACTGGGTACACCGGATAACCTTTAAACGTGGCGTGATTCCACTGTAATAAAGCGTATTAATAACTGTTACACTTCCTAAGTACTCCCAGCCATTCTTAATTTTGATCTCTTTTTCAGTCATCCCGTTCTCAATAATTACACCAACGACGATAATGGCTAACACTTCTGGTCATTTTTCAATGTGCCAGGCACCCTTCTAAGCTCTTTATACTAACTTGTGCCTCCTAATAACCCTATGCATTAGGGTTGTTGTCTCCAAAATGAGTGAGGGAAGGCATCACTTCGCAGATTAGGAGATTGGGGTATAGAGAGAATGGGTAGCCTGTGGACCCAAGTCCATTCTGCTGGCAGTTGATGACACCAGAACTTCATACTGAGCGATCCAGGTCCAGAGCCCATCTCAAATCACCCAAGCCAACCACCCAAGAGCAAACCCTACTTGTCCACTATTCCTTGTTGGCACCAAAATGTCCTATTTCTAAAATGTATTGCCAGTCTATCCACTACTCTCCATCTCTCCAACTCCAGCACTGCCACCATAGAAGATGCCACCACGGCTGACGCACGGCAGGTCTTCCATAAAACTGGCCTAACTGAATGATTTCTGCGCCGAAATCAGTAAGCACGCATTGAGTACTTATTCTGTATTTCAAAGAAAACTGTGTGCCTTTCCACATAGTTCCTTGCAGGTTTTCTCTGTTAGTATTCATGTAAATATAGACTTATAAATCTGGGGTCATATTATATATCTTTTTTGTACTTTGTTGGATGCTCAACATATTCTGAACATCTTCCCATGCTCTTAAAAATCCTTTAAAATTTTTTAAAGCAGTATAATATTCTATTTCTTGGCATACTTTATTCAGCCATTTTCAAATTGTTTGACAATTAGATTGCATTATTTATCTACTGCTGCATAACAGATCACCCCAAAACTCAATAGCTTATAACAACAAGCATTCCCTGTCTCAGTTTCTGTGGGGCAGCAGTCTGGGAGTGGCTTTGGCTCAGGGCTTCCCCAGGCTGCAAGCCAGGTCTCCGGTGGGCTGCAGTCACCTTGAGGTTCAACTGGAGGAAGACCCACCCACTTCCAAATTTACTTGGCTGTTGGCAGAATTTGGTACCTCACTGGCTGTAGGCTGGACACCTCAGTTCCTTTCTCTCTCTCTCCATATTTATATACATACCTATAGATATCTACATATACATACATATATATGTATATATTTATCTATCTGAGAAAAGTTAGCCAAGACACAACTCACAGTCTTTTTGTAATTTAATTTTACCTACTATGCTTTATTCATGAAAAGTGAGTCAAGAAGTCCAGCACACACTCCAGAGGAGCAAATTACACACAGGTGTGAATATCATGAGACAGAGATCATTGGGGGCCATTTTCGAGTCTGCCTACCACTTAGTTTTTTCCAAATATTTTCTACTACTAACAGTGCTGTTCTATATAACCTATTACCTAATTACCTTATTACCTGCATTACAAATTATTTCTTTATGATACAGTTATTGAAGAAGGGTAAGGATATTGTAAAAGCGGCTAATGCACACTAATTGCTTTCTAGAAAGCTTCCCATCATCAGCGTATGGGAACACGTATCTGAACATATCTTCTTTTCTGTAATTTTTTTTGCATATTTGATAGGTTTCTCCTTTTGATTTGTATTTGAGGGGAAATCTTTTTCATTTATTAAGCATTTGTATTTTTCTTATGTGAGTTTTCTATTTTATATCCTTTGCTCATTTTTCTATTGGAAATACAGTGTTTTTCTTATCAATTTGTATTTGCTTCACCCATAAAGATACTAAAAATGGGTAGGATTTTTTTTTTTTTTGGTAACAGTTTTATTGAGATATCATTTACATACCATACTAGTCATCCATTTAAAGCATACAATTTAATGCTTTTTAGTATATTGACAGATTTGTGCAATTATCATCACCATCAATTTGAGGACATTTTCATCACCTCAAAAAGGAGCCCCATGTCCTACAGCTCTCATCCCTACTGTCCCATCCTCTCCCCCAGCCCTAAACAACCACTAGTTGACTAGTTGTCTCTATGGATTTGTCTATTCTGGACATTTAAAATAAATGAAGTCATATACTCTGTGGTCTTTTGTGTCTGGCTTTGTTCACTTAGATAACGTTTTCAAGCCTCATTCATGTGGTAGTAGGTACAGAACTTCATCCGTTTTCAGGGCTGAACAATGTTCCATTGCACGGATGCACCATATCTGTTTGTTCGTTCCTCAGTTGGTGGACATTTGAGTCATTTCCACATTTTAGCTGTTAAGGATAATACTGCTCTGAACCTTCATGGACAAGTTTTTGTGTGGACATATTTTTAAGTTTTTCTCGGATTTATACCTAAGAGTGGAATTGTGGGGTCAAAGGTTTGAGAAACTTCCAGATTGTTTTTCCACAATGGTTGCAAAATTTTACATTCCCACCAGCAATGTATAAGAGTTCTGATTTCTCCACATCCTCAACACTAATCATCTGTCTTTTCTATTACAGCCCAACTAATGGGTGCAAATCAGTACCCCATCGTGGTTTTCATTCGGATTTCCTCGTGGTTAACGATGTTGAGCATTTTTCCATGTGCATATTGGCCATCCAAACCCTCTGCGTAGAATAGCGATTTTCAACCTTCTCATCTCATGGCACACATAAACTAATAACTAAAATTCTGCGGCCCACCAAAAATATATTTTTTGCCGATCTGACAAAAACGATTAGGTATAGTTTTCATTCATTCACACCAGATGGCTATTGCTGTGTTGGCTGTTGTCATTCTTTTATTTGACAATCCAAGGGAAAAGAGGTCAGCGCCCCTGACTAAACAGTCAAGTACTGCATGCTTTAAAACTTCCTGCAGTGCAGCCCTGTCCGGGTGGCTCAGTTGGTTGGAGCATCCTCCCATGAGCCAAAAGGTTGCAGTTCAGTCCCTAGTCAGGGCACATGCCTAGGTTGTGGGTTTGATCCCCATTGGAGCACGTCTGGGAAGCAACCAATTGCTGTTTCTCTCACATCAGTGTTTCTCTCTCTCTCTCTCAAATCAATAAACACGTCCTAGGGTAAGGATTAAAACAAATTCTGGCGGTACACCAGTGTCTCTGCTGCAGCACACCATTTGAAAATCTCTGGCTTGGAGAAATGTCTATTTAGATCCCGTGACTGTGTAGGATTTTATAAGAGAGATTGGGGCCAAAATGAACCTCCAGTGGGGCAAGACTAAGAAGGGGTCCTAGGTTTGAGACTTGGCTGCCCCACCTCCTAGCTGGGTGGCTCCCCTACCTACTAGCTGGGGAATTTCTGAGTTTCTTAAATTTTGGGCCTTTTTTGAAGTCTTTTAAATGGGGGTAATAACACCGACCTCATAAGGCCCTTGTGTGGCTGAAATGAAATAATAACATCTGTAGCATTTGTCAGAGTATCTGATACACAATAAACACACAATAAGTGGGAGCCATCTGCATGATTTTTAAAAGATAACACAATAAGAACTGTGTTTCAGGAAGATTAACCTGGCTAGGATATATTTAATAGATTAAAAAGAGACTGCAGATATGTGCACCATTCAGAGAGGAAACAACAGTTCAAGCAAAAAGCAAATGAAATGAGAATAGGATACTTTCTGGCTTTCTTTCCTATTAAAAACAAGTTTTTTCTCCTGTCTTTGGCCTGAGCAGCCCTAGAAAAGAGAGTGATTTTGTTGCTTTTCCAGGTTTACCAAGGATATGTTAATCATCTTTGTATTTTAACTCATGTAATCCATGGTGAAATGGTGATTAATATGTTTTAAATATTTTGATTAACACTTTATAAGAACTTGAGGAATTTTAAGTATGCTCATTAATTCTGTTTCTCTGGAGAAAGATGACACAAGGCCTTGGTAATTACAAGGTCATTTACATTGTCAATTAAAATACAGTTTTTCCAATGCTTGCCCATGCACTCATTTCCTACATACCTATGGAGCACCTACTTTGTGCCAGGCACTGTTCCAGGCACTGAGTATACAGTGGTGGACACAAGGTCTCTGCACTCAAGCAGTTTATATTTTAATGAGGTGAAGTATTAAAAATCCATTAACTTCACAAATATTTATTGAGTACCCACTCTGTGCTTGGGATGCATTAGTGAACAAAACAAGCAAAAAATCCTTGTCGTCATAGAGCTTACCTTCCAGTGGGACGAGACAGACAATAAACTATACACAAAGAAAATAAGGTAAGTCCAGTGTTTGTTAGAAGGTGGCAAGTGTTACTGAAAAATACAATAAAGCAGTTCAGGGAGAGTAGGGGTAAGGAGCTGAAACTGCAGTTTTTAGATAAGTGATCAGGGAGGCCTCATGAAGAAACAGAAGGAGGTGAAGTGAGCTATGTGGACCTCTGAGGGAAGAAAGTACGAGGCAGATGCAACAGCCGATGACAAGGCACTGAGGCAGGAGTGTTCCCGCCGGAAATAAGGACAAGGAGTAGAGTGAGCAGAGGGGAAAGCAGGAGGAGACTAAGTTAGATGTGGAGTGGAGAGAGGGCAGACCATCGATCTCAGGGAGCTTTGTCCAGTGAAGAAGCCACCATTCATATCTAAAAGAAACAAGTAGAAATGCTGAACATACCTCTTCTTAAGCAAAAACAACTTCACCATAAGGCAGAGGGGCTCTGAAGAGAGAAATCTGTGGTCGCACAGTGTTTGGGGAAGCATGGGGTTCAGAGATGAGCACTTTTAGAAGCTGGACTGTTTAGAGATGAGTTGACCTTTAGCTAAGGAAGCAGCAGCAGGGTTACTGGAGTGTGACAATTGGCTGCCACTGATTGCGAGTTGGTCAGTGATTGATTAAAGTAGAATTTGGTGGTTACTTGTAGTTTGGCCAAAGAACAATTAGTTTTTTCCTTTGTTCAGCTTGGCTCACTCTGGCTGCTGTGTAGGCCAGGGCGGAAGCAGGGAGTCGAACTAGGAGGTGAAAGGAAATGCGGCATGAATCATGGTAGTAGTTGTGTGGTTAATGAGAAACGTCCCACTCGGGATATACTATATCAACAACAACAACATCAAACCCAAGATAATCCAATTAAGCTAAGCTATTGGAGTGAACACATAGGATGAAATGACTGGATGGCATTATAGAGAGTGGGTAGGGCTCCTTTCAAAGGAGGAGTCAGAGAAAGCCTCTTTGAAGAGTTTAGACCTCAAAGATGAAAAGCAGCCAGACCTTAAGGCGAGAGGCTGGTGTGTGTATGTAGCAGAACCAAGACCAGTATGTGTAGAAGATGGTGAGGTTGGGTGGAGGAGGGGAAGGAAACAGACCAGATACCTCCAGGCCTTCAGTACATAGCATGGATTGAGAAGAGAGGGGCAAGAGTCCACTCAGACAATTGGAAATGAAGACAACACTATAATTGTGGAAATTCTATGAGGTCTCTTTAAAGTGATAAAGTAAAATCCAACTGAGAAGTCTTCATTGTGCCAGAGATTGTTTTGTTTGCTGAGTTATGACTCATCAATGGTGGTATATATCAAGGGGCAGCTGTGGTGTCCCTGCACCATGCAGTCACCTGTCCTCTGGCCTCTGACTTTAATGCAAGGTCTACATTAGTGTTAATGTCTTTCCCAAGACTAAATTGTGATCCGCATCTCTCTCTTTCACCACGTGATCACAAAAAATGGTTAACATTTATTAGGGGCTTCCAGAATACAGGTATAAAAGGACAGGTTGTCAAGGCAGGCAACCTGGGAGTCAACTGCAGAAAGAGTGCGGACGAGGTCCCGTTTCGGTGAAGGTATAGCTCCCAGGGGAAGAAGAGTGTTTTCACCTTTGTAGCTCTGGGGCTCCTAGCATAGTGCCTGGTGAACCGTAGGAGCGGAATAACCTTTTTGTTGAATCTGAATTAAGCATGTAGATTAGATTTAGGGTCCTAAATCTAATAATACATTAGCTCAGAGAAAAGAGTCATCTTTGCATCTTTTGGTTCATCATCCAGTGTGTGGATTAGTCAGACTTCTTCTGATTCTACTACTTCTTTTTTATATTTCCTGCCTGAGCACTGATTTCACTCCTAAAAACTCCACCTAACTGGTAATCCGAGAGAAAAGGAGTCGTGAAACACAGGCCATTTTTACTCCTTTTAAGCAAATAACAGTTTTAAAAGTTTGATGGAGATTAAAATTTGTATCACATAAAGATCTTGAGATAATGAACCAAAAAAAAAATTTAGGGCTTTTTATGTGTATTTATTTTATGTTAATGCCGAACAAGCCTAAGAAATAGCTAGTATCACCCCCATTATGGAGGTAAGGAAACTGTCACGCAGATGTAAAGCAATTTTATCAGGGTCAGAAGCCCTTAAGAGGAGCTGGAATTCAAATCAGGTTGTCTGATTCTACAGCGGCGTTGCTCCGTGCTGCTCTTGGAATAATTTGGAGACTTTCATTTGTCTTTGCTTATTTGCTCCGGAAATGTTAAAATATGCAGAGAAACAGTAGGAGCTCTATAAATAAAACATGCCTATATATTTCTAAATGATTAAAGCTGGAAAGTTTAATGTGGCACCGTGCCACTTGTTTAGTGGAAGTAAAGGGAAGGCGATTCCCGGCTCCCTGTCCAGAAATCCCGTCGCTCTTTGCAGTGAGTGGTTTCTGGCTCACCGCCCATCGGTGATGGTCGCAGCCCAGGGAAGTCCGACCCAGACTGCAGTCGGGGAAAGACAGCGAGGGAGCTTGGCTGCACTGGGGAAGGAACAGGCCACGGATTCTTGCTGCTTAAATGTCATCTGGTTGGGAAAAGCCACATGTCAGGTTGCAACTACTAGGGCGGGGGGCGGGGCAGGAAATGCAACAATTTTAAGTTGGGGTGAAGGCTGGCTAGACCGATGGATTTGTTAAACCTCAAGGAGAGGATTTGTGTTTTTAGATGAAATCCGAAAAGCGAACACCGAAGCTCAGAGACCCAGTCAGAGGGGGCGTTGGGCATTTGGCAAAGTTAACAGGGACACAAGGAAAACACGAGGTGCTGAAAGCTGTCCAGGAGGTAACTGCCGTTCAAATCCACCCGGTGGCTCGGGTGTCGCCCTGGCCGGCTGCTTCTGCCCTTGGTTTCCCCTTCTTAAAAAATCGAGGCGCAGGCCGGCTGCACTCGAGCGGGTGATACACCTCCACGTGGGAGAGGGTGGGGGCTGAGAAGAGAGGCAGGCCTGAGAAATCGCGTTTCGCAGAGGCCCAGGAAAACACCGTGGGAAGAAAGCCCGCCCCGACCTTAGCGGCGCGCGGGATCCCGGCTCCTGGAAGCCCAGCTCCGCAACCAGACCGCTGGCCCCCAGACCTGCACCCCGCCGCCAGCCGCCCGCCGTCCGCACCCGGCTTTGCAAGCTGGCGCAGGGGTGGCGGCTCCGCGCACGCGGTGGGGCCGGGGCGGGGCTTCGGAGGGCGGGCGAGCGGGAGGAGCGGAGGGAGGGCGTCGCGCGGAGGGAAGCGGCCCGCGGCGGAGGGAGGGGAGGCCGAGTGCTGGAAGCGGAGCTCCGCGCTGGGACTGGTTCCTTCGCAGCCATTTTCTGTCCAACCAAACAGCCGATTGGAGACGGGAGCCAACCAGGGCTGCATTGGAGGTTTGTGTCTCGCTTCGGCCAATGATCGCTCCTAAACCGACTCCACTTTAGCTCGAATGAAATGTCCGTCTCCTCCCGGCGTCGTCCTCGCCGCCAACGCCGCCGCGGCCGGGGGCACTCGCCTCCCTCATGCCCGCCTTCCCGCTCGGGCCGGGCCGGTTCGGCGCCTGCGAGGCCGCTCCCGCTGCGGGCCCGGCCGGGGAGCGGGCTCCCGGCTGCGGCGCGGCTCTTTGTGCGCCGGGCCGAGAGCGGCGGGACGCGGGCCAGGCCGCCTCCCGCTTGCCGCTGCCGAGCTCCGGGCCGGAGGCCGAGGAAGGGGTGTCGGGGCACCGTCGGGCTCCCCTGTCGGCGGCGCCCCGGCCGGCTCCATTTTGTGCGGGAAGCCGGCCAGGGGGCGGGGGGACGCGGTTCGGACCCCCGACTCCGACCCTGCCCCCTTGGCCTGGCAGCCGCGCGGGGGTCCCCGGGGAGCTCCCCTCTTCCGCCCGCGGAGGCATGCGGGGCCGGTCCGCTTTGTCTGCCCCGGCACCCGGGGCACAGCGCGGCGGGCGGGCGGCAGGCGTTGGGCGCGGGCCCGGGGCCTGGGCTGGGCGAGTCGGGGGGATGCGCGCCAGGGCGCCGGTGCGGGACTGACAGATCGGCCGGGCTGTGGGGCCGGGGCCAGCCCGCGCACCTTCGTCGGGAGGAAGCGAGGTCCCCGGGAGGAAGGAATTGGTTTGGTCTCCCCACAGTCTGGTTTGCACGAAAAGAATGCAGCCATCTGGCGGCTTGCGGTCCCTGTTTTGCCCCCAAGGTGGGAAGGAAGACTTTCGAATTGGACTACGGTTTAGTCTTGGGTGGGAGGCGGGGAGGATGCGTCGGGCCTTAGGAGCAGTGTTAGTCTGCGAGAACAAAGAATTACAGAGCACCCACAAGTCGTAATTTCCTCCGAAGTACTATAACAAGATTATTTAAACAAGCTTAGGTAGCATGCCACCTTTTAAAAAACAAAAACAGCACCCCACTAAGCCTCTTGGACTTAACAGTTCCGTGGGTCGTGCCACGAATCACTCACCGAGATGGTTTGGGCATCAGTATGCAAACTAATGAGCAACAGAAAGTGATGAGGTAAACCAATCAATACAAATGGCATTTTAATAAACAGGAGTTTTATTTGTCAGCTATTGAAAGTTTAACCAGCATTCCTTAAAAGGCAGTGCAGTTAACTCCTGTTCTGCACTTCTCTTGCAGCTTCATTTAAGGACTATTGATGCAAAACTCGGGTTGTTGATGCCGACGAAGGGAGGGTGGGGGAACGGTCTGCTGCTTTTCTTGGATACAAATTTGCATTTTTTCAAACATTAAACAGATGTATGCTTTCACTTTAGCTTTCATATGTATCATAACCTGCCTTTAAGAAAATATATACCATGAGATGATAGCGTTTTTCTTTAATACACTGAATCTAAAATACTCAGCTATTGGGGTGATTGTCATAAGGTGTAGACCCCCCCACCCCCCAGGCAAAATACACAAACATATATATATATAGTTCTTATATTCCAAGGAAATTTTTTTCAGACATTCTTAAAAAAATAACACTTCTAGCTATAAGGAAAGAATTTTCTGGGCAATTTGGGGGTTAGAAAGAGGACAGTGTTTGAAAAGAAATTAAAAATTGCTCTTACGACTACAGCAGGCAATGTCAGCCTGTCTTTGCTGCCTCTACCCTCCTAATGGCTTTTTAAAAATTCAATTCAGTGGCTACAATTTTTTCCGTTGTTTACTAGATTTCACGCTGGAATGCATATGAGTATTTTCTTCCCTTAAAATTAACACTGAAAGGGTGTTTTTGTTTTGACACCCCTCCTTTGTTTCACTTGAAAAAATGAACCAATGAGAAATGGAGATTGTAACATGTAATTGATACCAATTTATTGAAGAGCTATTCAGATGAAATTGTAGTCCAGAGTGGCAGTGTTTTAAAATTTTAAATAGAGTCCTTGATTGATTGTGTTGTTCTCTGGACGGCCTGTATCTTCTTTCCAGTATAATCTCAGATACTTAATTAAGAAGCATTATATTCTGAGATAAATTTTTCTTCCCTTTCGAAGCTTTTGAGCCCCTGAATCTCATTCTAAAACATTAAGAAACTGTCTCCCAAAATTAAGTTGATACTGTGTTTTGGGTGTTAACATTTTAAGTAGTTGAGATGTGAAATTTTTGGTCTCCCATCCACATTACATAATTTGGCGGGTTGTGATGAATATTTATGGTGAGCATGACTAAATTCAGGGTTATGTTGGAAAAGCAACACCCCCCCCCCACCAACAATGGAATCAACTTTTAAAATTTGAGTTCTCCAAAATCTTTCAATTTAACAAACATTTATTGGGTGCCTGCTTTTTGCACCGTTTTATACCATGCACTCCACTGAGTAAGAATAGCAGGTAAAATTATATGTGCCTTTTAAAAGTTTACAAGGAAGAAAGCCTGCAGGCTATACATTTTCACTACCAATACTTGTTTATCTTCCAGGTTGGGACTGGGCGAGGATTAGACGCCGACTCAGACTGGTGTTCTTGAACGCCACTGACAGCACGGTTCTGACAGTATTTCATGACAGTAAGTGTTTTTCCATTTTGGTTGTTAATTAGATTTGCACAGTAATTAGCTGGAAACAAAATTATAACTGATTTTATATTGCAGATTCCTGATAGGATGAATGCCTTTTAAGTCTAGACAATACCTATGTTCATTCCTGAGTGACTTGGCATGTAGCAAGTGTTTCCTGTGGGCCCCTAAGTGCTGTCAAAGCTACAGGATAAAAAGCTTGTCCCAGCTCTTAAGAGGCTGTTTATCTGGTAGGGCTTTAGTCAAAATGAATACTTCGAGAACAGTTATGTGCGGAATGAAAAATGCTGTTCTAAGGACAGTGCCAGTGAAAAGAAAAGAGGTGTGGTAGGCCTGGGTATTTGGGAATGACCCTCCAAATGAACCTTGTAGGATGAATGAGATTTGGCTAGGTGCAGGGTATCACCAAATCCGAAAGCCTGAAGATGAGCAACTGTTGTTTTAGGGAATGGAGAGTAGATCTGCTTGGTCCCAGTGGGGATTTCACAGGATAATCTCGTGGAGAGATACCACTTGGTCTGTCTGGATACTTAGTTCTGGATCTGCTGCGATATCTGTGACATCGGGCAGGTCACAACTTCCTAGAGCCCTGATTGCCTCACTGCTAAAATAGAAGAACCGCACCCGGTGATCCCTAAGACACATTCTAGGACTGAGATTTTTATCAGCCCTGAAGATGGAGTTGAAAACAAGATTAATTAGGTTAAGTAGGAGTCCACTCTTGGTGCCTGGAAAGCATGAGAACTATATTTGCAAGGATGGTAATCATAGAACATTTCATTTGTCAAGTTTTACTGTGTATCATGCTCTTTGCTAAGTGCTTTTTATATGATAACTTCACTTCTCATAGCAACCCCACGTAAAAATGGGGAAGCCGAAGCACAAAGAGGATGGTAAGTAAAAACACACAGCTAGTGAGTGGAAGCCCAGCTTCAGACCCAGGTGGTCTGTTTAAGAGCCAGTGTTCCATCACTGCCTCCTGGTGAGGGTGTGAAACCAGGTGTACTTCTTACCATTTCATAATATTGTCCTTGTTTCAGGAGCAACTTTAAATGTTTTCAGTATACAGTTGGTAGACTTAGAATTTCGAAGGGGCAAATTAAAGATTGAGGCATAAGGACTACAGGAAAAGCTACCAGTAACAAACACTGTGAAGTGCTTGGCATCGGAGGCCCTGGTTTTCAGTCCCACGTGCTGTGTCGCTTTTGGCAAGTCAGCCTCCTGTCACCTCAGTGTTCTCACCTCCTTCACAGGGTTGTGAACACGGCATGAAATATTTAGAAAGTGTTCGATGGGTGTTAAACTTAGTAAAGAGAGCGCCGTTTACTGCATTTTGTACAATAGATTAGTATAGTTTAAATAATGCTACATGGAAAAATTAGAGAATAAACATTTATTAGCTTAGCCAGCTGACCATTAATTTCACATATTTTAGAGAACACTATTTTTTAACTACATAAATCAATAGAATAGTCACTAAATTAATGGGATTTAAGTACTCTTTGTCCATATTTACCAGTTCCCTTGAATCTAATGACTCATCATTTCAGCCATTCCCTGGTCATTTCCCTACATGTGCTTTCTCCCTTGTGGTCTGCGTGAACTCCGGTACTCTAGCCTCTCTGTTCTTGTGCCAGGCCTGTGAGTGTCACAGGTGGGCAGACTGGTACCACTCTGCATTCGTGGTCACCAGCTTCAGCATTGCCCACCACTCACGCTCTTCCTCCCCCATTCTCTGCAGGGATGGGGAGGAAGAGCTGTGAGAGTCCCAGCATTATCCTTGTTTCTCCCTCCAGCTCTTGTTCAGTCAGTTACCAGGTCTGCCGATTGCACCTACCACTGAAGTCTCTGCAGCTCTTTGTTCTCTCCATCTCCAGATACTGGGAGTGACCAACATCTCGCCCGAGTCCATGCCCTGACTGCAGCAGTGTGGTCCTCGCTGGTCTGCCCCCATTCTTAATTCCCTTCAGTTCATTCGTATGCGGGACTATAGCCAGAGTGATCTTTTAAAAAAGAAACTGATTTGTCCTCTTTGCTAAAATTCTTCTTGGATTTGCTCTTGTCCATAGGCACTGCTTGACCTAGTCCCTACTATCCCCGCCAGGACTATATTTCCCTGTTTCCTTTGTCTGGAACATTCTTTTCCCATCTTTCCTTGTCTACTTTCTATTCATCTTTCAGTCTCAGTTTAAACATTATTTCCTAAGAGCCTTCCTTGACTCCTCATACGAGTGAGGTCCCTTTCAGAATAAACTCCTAAAACATATAACAAGACATCTTTATTTTCCTTAGCACTAACAATTAGTTAATTAATAGCCACATATCACATTTACTGAGTACCCCTGTTATACAATGCTGTCTTCACGTGTTCTATTCTCATTCTACTTGTTCAAGGTCTCATGACCAGTAAGTAGTAGGGAATTCAAACCAGGTGATCTGATTCTAGAACGTGCCCCTTGGAAGTACTAATAGGCTGTGCTTCCCACCCTTTTCCTGTGCCCCCAATTTACGTAATGCCATCTGTCTTCTCTGCAAGATGAGGACAGACTTTTCTGTACTGATGACTGCTTCATCGGTAGCACATAGCACGGACCTGATAAATACTAAGTGTTTACTGGGTGAATTATTTGTTGATTGGCTGGCTTCTAATCTGTAATCTGTTTTGCAAATTTTTATAAGATGTTTTAGACCTAGAAAAAAACCTTTGGGGTGTATGTAGTGAGTTCCCCCTCATTCCTCATATGTGGATAGCATATTGTAAGCATCAGAGATGAAGCTAATTTGTTGAATGGAGTATATACCAAGTCCCTGGGGATTCAGAAATGGGAACACTAATTTTTGGCTTACAGAATGCAATAAACCCAAAAGATTTCAGGAGGAAGGGGGAACACTGGGTTTAAGTATAGGGCACAGATTTTTATGGTCGATAGAGGAGAGGCAGACCGAAGGCATGGTGAAATGACAGGAAAGCTAAAACTTGTGGAACCCAAGACACCTACAGCCAAGCAGAAGGCAGTGTGGCTTATCTTCAGCGGAGGGAGGGCGGTGTCTGGTGTCTCCTGAGTGCTCTCCTAGCCAGACGCGGTCCTTAGCCGGTTTCTGCTCTCCGTTTAATTCTGACAACTCTGAAACACTTTCGGAAGTATTTTTAGAAGACTGAGGTTTAGAGACCAATTCTGTTCATCCAAATGATAGTCTTGCCAATTCCAGTGCCTGACAGGACAATGGGATTTCAACTTTTTGCCTTGTAATACTTTTTATGTTGTATTTGTACATTAATCTCCCAGGCCCTGATTATTTTAAGTGTCCTTATCAGCTAATTCTAAAAGACTCCTGGTATCCTGTGGACATTCATTTTGGAAAGGATTTGCTACTTTTTTTTTCCCCTCCCCTTAAAAAAGATTTGGTTTTAGTTGTATGTTTGAAACAACCACTGGCCCTGTCTCCTGCACCTTGATCTCACCAAGGGCATTGTAAAAAGGGGTCAGTTCGCAGCTACTCTGATTGAGCTCTTCGTACAGCTAATAAATCCATTATCATATCTGTCTATTAGAGACTACTCTCCTAGTATCTTGTTTGCATTTTAGATCAATGTAGCATTTTGTATTTGGGTAATGTTCACATTCATTTATAAATATTAGCTGTTTAGGATGGGGAAGGCGATTTTGTTACTTTACATTTAACCAGTAGGGATGCTTGTCATCAGGGATCAGTAGGAAAAGTCAGAGTCAGAGCTCACTGACTGTGGATTACCTCTTATTGGCCACTGAGGAGTATCAGTAAATAGATACCCTGTACTTTCACACATTATTAAAGGTTATTAAAGGTGAATTCTGTACTCCCTTAAAACAACTAGATTATGGAAATGTATCTGTATCTACAATTAAATTAGATACCACAGTCAACAGATGCATCAAAGAAATGCCACGTTATTAGAGACCTGGAACCTAGCCTGGTAGTTTAGGGTTAGATAAAAATCCAACAGAGGTGGAAAAGAAGACGTGTGTCCCAACAAGGACTCGCACTGCACTGAGTGATGTCAAGTCTGTGCTGGTCCAGGGCCTCGATGAACATTTTAGGGTCAAGTGTCTCCTGACTTGGCCCAAAGCATGTATAAGTTACACTTAAATTTTGCTACACTGTTTATTCAGATAATGCATTAAAGATTTTTCTACTCACAATTAGCCAGTTCCTTGTTGCTGTCCCTCCCCCGCCCGTTTTTTAGTGTTATTTGCAGAGAAGAAAGACTTCCAGGATTTGCCATGTTGGTGAAATGGAATGTAGCCAGTTTAAGACTAATGATTTTCTCTTTTTTTCCCCTCCAGATTTTCCCTCTTAGAATTCTTTTAGCTCTGAGCAAAATTAATTAAGCAGGCATTTTTTTTTGCCCCAAATAGTAACTCACTTGTCTGTGGTTACATGAGAATAATCTTCCTAGCCTTACATGCAGATCTCCAATCTCCTTGTCGCCCCCCGCCCCTTTCTCTTTTTCTTTAAATAATTTGAGGTTGATGGGCTCGTTCAAAATGTGTGTGCACATGTGGTCACACAGTCTAGATTAGGCAAGAAATCCATATGCTTCTTATCCCAAACTGCAGTTTGAACCAAGACATTGTCTGTTGTGGAACTCTGAGACCACAAAGAAAGTCTGCGTCCGGAACAAAGGGTTTGCCTAGAAATATTAGGCTTTAACTGAACGTGGTGCACGTGGGTGCTTTGCAGGAGACTACCGGTTTTGGTTTTGCTTGTTGATCCAGGGATAAGGTAGGTTTTAAATCAGGGTTGCCTGTACTACATTTGAGGATTATGTAGTTGATAAGAAAGAGGTGTGTGTTTTAGATTCATTTCCTCATTTTGTTTCCATGTTGGTCTTATGCTAATCACTTACAGAAGGTGGATAGGGGACTTTTGGGTAGCTGGCACATTATCAAAAGGTTTCCAAATCAAGAAATATGTTTTCTTGTAGTAAGCCTAAGCTGTGAACAATGCAACTGACCCATCCTATGACATTTCATGAGCACTGAATCTGTTGTTTTTTAAGGCAAGTTTTATTGAAGAACACTGAATGACGTTTTTCCCTCATAGATGGACGGTGACAGTTCCACAACAGATGCTTCCCAGCTCGGGATCTCTGCAGACTACATTGGGGGCAGTCACTATGTCATACAGCCTCATGATGGTAAGAAAGCCAGGTGTGGAAACGGATTCACAAGTAGAAGCAGACTCGGAAACGGAAATTTTATTAACATGACATTCTAGGTTACTTTTGTCTTTACAGGAAAATTGGCAATCTTGTGTCACAGTTCAGTGAAAAATCTAAAAAGGTATATACCATGCTACTGCAGTGAGAGAGAATCTTCAGAGTGACAAGTCCTAGAAAAGAGTTGTATAAAAGTATGCCTTTTAAAAGTTTCTTTAAAAATGTGTTACTAATTTCCTATGTGAAAATTAAATGTGAAAAATTCTTACTCATAATAGTTCTTTAGAGGGTGAGTTGCTAGCTATTATTTCTAGTACCTATCAACAGAATTATTTTTGTTTTTCATCCCACATTAAGTTTGAACTATGCAGGTATGAGAATGGGCAGTGTTATGTTGGCTTGTCATAAATAACTTACTTTTGTAGCATTCTGACTTACAAGATTAAAAACATTGAGGTATATTTTTGTAGCAGGCAATTAGAGGAGGGCAGTTAGTTACTTCATCCTGAAACATACTCAAACAAGTTAATTTTGGTAACTTCATTTTAAACACATACAAATGTATACTGAATCAGCTTAAGTGCCTTTCCTATTTAATTCATATAAAGAGTGGTAGTTTTATTTACAAGATAAAGCATTTAATCATAAAAGGATCTTATTGGTACTACGAAAGCTTTGGTTGTATCTAAATCTACATAACTTGAAAATGCACTTTTTGTAAGAACGTTGGATCACCGCTACGGCTTTGTTTAGAAACTATTACTCCACTAGTAATAACCCACTGGATCAGTGATAGTCAAGTCCAATTTTTCTTTTCTGTGTAAATTTGGCTTTGGATAAACACACCAGCTTTTAATCTAGCAATATGCAGGGAGCCCTCATTATAGGTCAAGGTCTGTAAGTTTTATAGCTGAGTCATGCGTCACACTTATGAGCACTTCCTCTGTGGAAGGTGCTACCAAGTCCTAGGAAGGACAAAAAGCTGATCTCTGGTCTCAAGTAGAGAAATCTAATTGAGGGAATCAGAAATAAAAAGAATTATAAAATGTGTCAGAAAAGATGCAGAGAGGCACTTCTAATATTTTGTGGAAGGAGTGATTACTTCTGAAAGTGTTATAAGCTTTTTGGAGAATGGGTAGTAGGATCTGAGTAGGCAGAGCTAAGGACGAGAGCGTTCCAGACAGTGGGTTTCAAAATAATGGGTCGGTTTAGTTCCGGTCCAGAAAGTGGTAAAAAGAACTACCATCCTGATCTCTAAAAGGGATTAGGAGATGGACCAAAATAGTTCTTATCCTAGATAGCTGTAGATAGCCTTTCTTCTATCTTGAGGTAAAAATTACAAGCAGCTTTAAGCCTAAATTATTTTTTTCTTTAGATACTGAGGACAGCATGAATGACCATGAAGACACAAATGGTTCAAAAGAAAGTTTCAGAGAACAAGATATATACCTTCCAATTGCAAATGTGGCAAGGATAATGAAAAATGCCATCCCTCAAACAGGAAAGGTAATGCAGAGGAGAAGCCTTACTGGGTTTTCTTGGGGTGTAAAGCTACACAAATACATAGTTCATGACTACAGTTAGCTACTGATTACAGTCTTTCAGCAAATCAAGTACTTTTTCAATTCTAACACTTAGTTACCTAACAACGTTCCATTTTCACTTCTGTCCTGTTCCCAAAATGTGCCCCTCCCCCATCTAGGGGAAGCAGATGAAATATAAGAATTTTTTAAAAAACAGGTACATGTCAGAACTATCAGGTTTGGGCATATGATGTAACTTCTATAATGTTGCAGCAAAATTGGGTCATATTGGACTGATGTGGAAGTTACAAGGACTTTTTTAAAAATCCTTTTATTTGGAAACAATTTTTAATAAAATTATAGATAGTAATGTACATTTAAATTCAACTGGAATTTTTTTAAGTAGTTTTGTTAGAATAACTTTAAAAACCCATTTGTCATGTACTCTTCACTTGGTCTTAAATAAAATTCACACTTTTTATATTTTATATTGCATAATAAACCTTTTTTTTTTAATTAAAAATTTTATTTATTTAATTTTAGACAGAAGAGGAGAGAGAATGAGAGGGAGAGAAACATCAATGTGTGGTTGCCTCTTGCGCACCCCACACCGGGGACTGGCCTGCAACCCAGGCATGTGCCCTGACTGGGAATTGAACCAGTGACCCTTTGGTTCACAGGCCAGCACTCAATCCACTGAGCCACACCAGCCAGGGCTAAACTTTTCTTTAAAAAAAAAAAAAACAACATTTTATTTACTTATTTTTAGAGAGAGGGGAAGAGAGGGAGAGAAAGAGCTATCATTTTATTGTAGCTTATAAAGTACATGTGAAAGTAAGAAAGCTTGTAAGTAAATATATTATTAAAATGTATCACTCAGCCTAGTAGTTCCAGTCTGAGAGGTCCTCTTTATGTTTTAAGGGAGAAAGCTAACCACATACGGTGATCGAGCACTTGAGTTAGTGAGTGAATGTAGATGTGCTTGTAAATATAAAACGTAAACCAGATTTCAGACTTGAACGAAAAAAACAATAAAAGTATCTCAGCTTTTAATTGATCCTGTGTTTAAATAATATTTTAGGTTTACTGGGTTAAATAAAACATAATTATCTTGCTTGACTGCATTTATCCAGCTCTTGTTTACTTTTCTCCAGGATGTAATATAGGCATGGAGATGAAAGACACTGTTTCAGCAAGGATTTTGAGTATCATTCCTGTTAGAAGTGGCTGGGATTGCATGACTTAGCTCACTAGAGCTTTACTTTCAAACCCCAGACCCTTAAGAGAAGACTTGTTTTTTTGAGGTGGCAGGTGTGTGCTTCTTTAGGCTTTTTTAAAAACTCAAAAACTTGACATTTCACATCTTTAGCAGGGAAGGTGTCACCAGATGACATTATTTTACTTCCCTGTAAGCCTTACATGACTTCAGTGTGTTTAATTTTGATGGTACCTAAGTCTGTAGCCCACAGTATACTTATCTACACACATCACCCCACTGATTTTCTTGGGATACTTGGTTAATGAGTTTTCATAGTGGGGTGGTGGGGACATCCAGTGGTTGCTTTTATACTTAAATTATATGTTTTCTGTGAATAGTTTCAAGGCAGAAGCCTTGTATTTAAGTTTTTAATTCTCACTTTGAGGGTTGGAACTTTAACAGCACAAATTGTGTTAACATCATTAGCATGTATTTCAAAGATTAAAGGTTCACGGTCATAAACTGAAGTTTGTGTTCTTCTGTGTAAATAGCCTTTTATTTTGCAGGTTGTTAGGCAGGTGATGACTATATTCCCTACAAATTTACCTATAATCTTTCTGTTCAGATTGCAAAAGATGCCAAAGAATGTGTTCAAGAATGTGTGAGTGAGTTCATCAGCTTTATAACATCTGAAGCAAGTGAAAGATGTCATCAAGAGAAACGGAAGACAATCAATGGAGAAGATATTCTTTTTGCCATGTCTACCTTAGGCTTTGACAGTTATGTAGAACCTCTAAAATTATACCTTCAGAAATTCAGAGAGGTAAGTAAAGTGTCTTCCATTATGCTTTTAAGAAAATAAGATAAACCGTTCACTAACTTTTAAAATGTTTAAAAATTCATTTTTATAGCAAAATATGTAACATTTCTCAGATGTATGTAATCACTTATGTTACCGTAAGTCCTTTCTTTTTCCTTTGTAATTATTAATAACAATAGTATAGTTATGTAATGATTAAGAACGTGGACTCTGGAGGGTGAATCCCAGCTCCACCACATGTGAACTCTGACCCTGGGCAGGCCTTGGTTTCCTGGTCTGTAAAGTGGCGCTAGCAACAGTACCCAGCTCCCAGCATTACTGAGAGCACTAAGCAGACCAGCCTCTGCACTGCACTTAGCTTGGCATGTGAGTGCTCAGTGGTCTTAGTGTGTGCATCTCAAGGCTTGGGGCCTTTTAGATAAGAAAAAGAGGGAATTATAACTGTGTTCCTTTCTTATTGTTGATTGAATTCTTCTACATTTCCTTACTGCAAGTTTGGTGTAAGATTCACTTTACTTTAAAAATATTTTCTTA